>JAKCWG010000716.1:0-80045 GCA_021464415.1 Lonicera japonica | reverse complement strand
CTACATTGTGCATTGTCTATAGATGAATACAACAATATTTTCTAGTTGTAAAACCGCCAAAGAAATTTGGGATAAATTAGAAGTTACTATAAGGAACCTCACAAGTGAAGTATGATAATGTAGGTCGAAAAAATACCTAGAGGGGTGTGAATAGGGT
Organism: Lonicera japonica; assembly: GCA_021464415.1. Classification (NCBI taxonomy): domain Eukaryota; kingdom Viridiplantae; phylum Streptophyta; class Magnoliopsida; order Dipsacales; family Caprifoliaceae; genus Lonicera; species Lonicera japonica. Next base: position 79,888 of record JAKCWG010000716.1, on the reverse strand, counting down.
TTTTATAAAACCTTAATGGGATTTTTCAAATCAATTTAAAAATGTTTGATGTCTATATCAATTAACCAAACAATAAACAAGATAAATCCAATCACAAGATGCAAATAACACAATATAAAAGATCAAGACATAGAAAGATTGAACCGATCAAAGTCAAAGACTTTTTGTCCACACGGTTCGGCTTGTTAGCCCCTACTCCGCGCTCGGTTAGTACCCCGAGAAATTTCACTATAACCGATCTCCTTCCGGGTGAAGATCAAACCTCTACAAGTGTATCTTTCTCACACACTCTTACAAGTATTGAAATTCTCTCAATACTCACACAAGAAAAAACTCTCTTGCTATCTTAAGAGATAAACCTCTCTTATTTTTGAAAGAAATGATTTGGTGACTAACACCAATGTACAATAGCTCTATAGTGTATGAAGATTACAACTTAAGCTCACACTAAGAGATATCAACTTTGATCAATAGAATATAGCTCAAAATAAGAATGATTGATCAAAAGAAATGTTCTTGAATCTTAGAAATTGAATGTAGATGAAGAGAGTAGTGTTAGAATGATTCAAGTAAGTTTAAATGAGTCTTAGAAGTTGTATATATAGTCTAAGACAACATATGGCCGTTTGGAGGGAGTTGGTAAAAGTTTGGTACCAAAAATGGTAAAAAAATCATAACTCCAACGGCTAGTTTCTGGGCCATCAGTCGACTGAGCAAAGCTCATCAGTCGACTGAGTGGCCATCAGTCGACTGAGCAAGGCTCATCAGTCGACTGATGTACCCCACTGTCCTGCTGCCAGATTTAGCCAAAAACCAATTTTTCACATTTTTGCAAATAAGCTCAAAAATCATTTCTAATGCTTGGGGAGTGTAGAAATAGGTTCCTGAGACACCTATTTTCGTTAGAGCTGAAAAAGAGATCATATACAATTAAAAATGAATTATTTTCAAAAACGGTTTTTTCTATAAAAAGGGTTTATGAAAGATTTTAATCAGCCTATGTTTTGATCAATCTTATGATATTGAAACTATTATCTATGAGCTATTATATGATATAATGATTAAATAGCTTAATAGACAAAGGAAACTAAACGCACTCACTCACATAAACAATAACGAGTCTTCGAGGGCTTTGTTTGCATTGCTTCATTTCTTTTCTCCCTTGGCATATTGTTCTTCAAAGAAATCCCATGGAAGTTGTGTGAGGTGTGAGACATGGATTGCAATACTTTGTAGATGAATGACCTTGATTCCGGCTTTTCGGTTAAGTCCACATATGATCAATTTATTGTGGCTATAACTTAAAACACCAACTAAGTTAAATTACACAGATTAACTTTATTGTTATTATCAAAACAAGATTAGTGACTTTCAAGTCAACAATCTCCCCCTTTTTGATGATGACAATAAATTAATGTGTGTTTGTGATTAAGATCGTTAGTTGAGTTTTCTCAACGGGAAAACTCCCCCTCAAACTATGCATTAACAAGAATATAATAAGCATGCATAACAACAATTCAAACCATTGCAAGATTATCATAGAAACTTAAAACTTTAAACTAAGTTCAAATTAAATACTAGAGTTAAACCATATAAAGAAAACCAAACATAGTACTTAAGTTCATAGAGCAACCAATAATAAAACTTAGAAGTAATAAAAGTGCATAATAAAAGGAGTGTGTACCAAACACTCTAACACACATATTTCTCCCCCTTGTCATCAACAAAAAAGGAGAGAACCCATTGTTCACTCTTGCAGGTCTTGAGGGTCTTGCGGCCATTCTCCCCAACCTTGATCAACATGATAGGGGTTCCAAACCGAAAAACGTGCTCCGGATGGTAGAGAAAGAAAAGCTTCCTCATGAGCACTTTGACGATCTTCAATGCGATTAAAGCGGTTCGTCATGTTAGTTGAAAGAGCTTGAACTTGACCCGATAACCCTGAATAGCTTGAAGTAAAGCGGCATTTGGAGATGGCTACGGCCTTGAGAAGTAGTGGTTTGAGGAGTTCGGAACTTTCACCTCCTACTTCTTCTTCTACTTCTTCATCATCACCCACTTCTTCGGATGAGCCATCACTTTCATCACCACTTGCATCTCTATCTCTCGGATCATTGGGGGTCCATTGACCATAAACCAAGTTGTATTTCATCAACCGAATCACCTTGGCGCTATATGTCTCATCACTAGTGGAATGATAACATCATCTCGTCCTCGAGTCGGATATTGTAGAATTTGAACAGTTGAGTGAGGGCCATTCCATAGACCAACCTTGCCTTTTTCGATTGGTGATCTCAAGAAGATGATGAAACATTAGACTAGCATAGTCCAACCTATGTCCCATGACAATTGCCCATACCAAAAATACCTCCAAGGCATTGAGTGACGCACGGCTACCACGCCTTGGGATAATCGAGTACCCTAGGATTGAATGTATGAGATGAGCATCGAGTTTGAGCATTGCGGCTTTGATTTCTCCTTGCACATTACGAAATCTGCGTTTAAGTAAAATTCCCTTTGCCGCTTCCCTATTAAAGCCTAGAAGACCCCAAAATTGGATGGAACTTCCGTTACATTATCAACGGGGAATCCGAATATTTCGGCTAATTCTAATTGGCTTGTTAAACTGATTCTTTGCCCATTGAGAAGTGTAACAAGACGGGCCTTGTTTGGACGCCCATTGTCAAGAACCGGGTGATGTAGGTTGGCATAGAATAGCCGTATGAGCCGAGGGTACACATTTTCACGAATATTCAAAAAGTTCATAATTCCTTAATTTTGAAATAGTCCAGCAACATTCAAACCATTAGAAGCGAATAGTTGAAAGTTGAATTGTTTACCTTCGACGATAGCCCGTGTCGAATAGTCGGTGTTGAACTTTGCTTCCCCGCCTCATCGGAGATGAACAAGGCGGTAGTGGGAGCTTGAGGTGGTTGAGCCGATGATGATCCTACTTGTGGTACGCTCTTTCGTGGGCGACGGGGGCGAGATGGTTGAGACATATCTAGTGATTGTGAGTTAGAAATGGGTTTTGAAAAAGTTAGGGTTCTAAGGAGATTTGGGATTTTAGGGTGAAAATTTGTGTGATTTGAGAGGAATTTGTAGGAAAGTGGTTAGATGGAGTAGTAAAATGAGTTTTGTAAAGAAATTTGGTGTAAGATATGAATTTTTGGTTGAGAAAATGAAAATGGTGGCTAGGGTTAGGGTATGAGAGATTGAGATGGGTTGAGATATTTGAGATGAGATAGATGAAATATGTGGTTGATTTGATGTTGGAAGTGGAGGATTTTTTATTTAAAAGAGGTTTTGATGAAGAAAATAGAGAATAGATGATAGATCTTGAGGTTTGGAAGGGTTGAGGTGTGAGTTATCTCGAAATGGTGAAGAGAGAAATGAAGGGAAAACAGGGAAATAAGAGAAAAAAAAGTAACTGTTGTCCAGCCTTTCTCAGTCGACTGATGAACCTCCTTCAGTCGACTGATGGTTCTTGATCAGTCAACTGATTACCCATTCTGCCCTGATTTACTTTGTTTGATCATTGTAAGCCCTAAACACCTAGAAATAGCAACTCTACAACATTTAAGCTACAAAAATGATATTAGTACATCAAATAACATGTAATGGAAGTACTAAGTATAAAAATGCTTAATTTATAATTAGCCAAATAATTGCACAATTTTGTATGCTTTAGAGACAAGCATTAAGGATCAATGTACATGAAAATTTTGGTCAACTAGATATCACATGCTCTAGTCATACCAATTTCTCGTCGAATAGTGCTAAAGCGATCATCGGAAGTGGTTTAGTGAAAATATCCGCAAGTTGCGATTCGGTGCCAACGAATTCAATATCAACATCACCTTTTTGCACATGATCACGATAAAATGATATCTTATCTCAATGTGCTTAGTACGTGAGTGTTGTATGGGGTTCTTGGTCAAGCTAATAGCACTTGTGTTGTCACATTTAATAGGAATGTGGCTAAGACTTAACCCGAAGTCTTCTAGTTGTTGTTTAATGTATAAAGTTTGAGCACAACAACTTCCGCCGCCACGTATTCGGCTTCGGCCGTTGAGAGGCCACCGAGTTTTGTTTCTTGCTTGACCAAGATACTAGTGCGTGACCTAGGAATGACAAGTGCCACTAGTGCTTTTCCTATCGATTTTGCAACCGGCAAAATCCGCATCGGAATAACTAATCAAGTCAAATGAGTTCTCTCTTGGGTACCACGAACCCAAGGAGCTAGTACCGGAAAGATAACGGAAAATCCGTTTTACGGTAAGTAAATGTGACTCTTTAGGATCTGCTTGGAATCGTGCACAAAGACATACACTAATCATAATATCCGGCCTAGAGGCCGTCAAATATAATAGACTACCGATCATACCTCGATATTTCTTGATGTCTACGCTCTTACCGATTTCGTCTTTGTCGAGCTTCAATGTTGAACTCATAGGAGTGCTCATGGATTTGGCACCTTCCATGTCGAATTTCTTCAATAGCTCCTTCACATACTTCTCTTGATTGATGAAGATGCCTTCTTTGCATTGCTTCACTTGTAATCCAAGGAAGTAATTCAATTCTCCCATCATGCTCATTTCGAATTCTTTTTGCATACATGAGGAAAAGTCCTTGCAAAGATTTTCGTTATAGAACCAAATATAAATACCATCAACATAGATTTGTACAAGTAGCATGTCATTGTCATGATTTTTGATAAATAGGTAGTATCAATTTTACCTCTAACAAAACCATTGTTAATCAAAAATGAGCTAAGTCTATCATACCATGCTCTAGGTGCTTGTTTTAAACCATATAAAGCTTTCGATAATTTAAACACACATAGTCCGGATAAACATGATTTTCAAAACCGGGAGGTTGTTTCACATAAACTTCCTCTTCAATAAAACCATTCAAGAAAGCACTTTTCACATCCATTTGATACAATTTAAAATTCTTAAAACATGAATAAGCAAGTAGCATGCGAATGGCTTCTAGACGTGCTACGGGTGCATATGTTTCTTCATAATCAATGCCTTCCTCTTGATTGTATCCTTGGGCAACAAGTCTAGCTTTATTTCTAACAATTACACCACTTCATCCTTTTTGTTACGAAATACCCATTTAGTACCAATAATATTATGATCACTAGGTTTGGGAACAAGTGTCCACACTTTGTTTCTCTCAAATTGATTGAGCTCCTCTTGCATAGCCATCATCCAAGATTCATCTTGTTCGGCTTCAATTTGTTTTTAGGCTCATATTGAGAAACAAATGCCACGTTATTGCATACATTTCTTAAGGAAGATCTAGTCATAACTTTACTAGATGGCTCTCCAAGAATTTGATCAATAGGGTGGTTGGACACAAATTTCCAACTCCTAGGCAAATCATTCGAGTCTTGCTCGGTTTTGTTTTCTAACTCCTTAGGAGGAGCTTGAGCACTCGATGGTTCTTCCTTTAGATGTATCATTGATTTGAATATCCGAAATCTTTTGGACAATCTCAACATCATCATCGGAATGTACTTTGGGTGAGAAGGATTTGACTCATCAAATACAACATGCATAGACTCTTGGACTACCAAACTTTTCTTGTTATAAACTCTATATGCTTTACTATTAGTGGCATACCCAAGAAAAATTCCTTCATCGGATTTAGCATCAAATTTGCCTAGGTGATCACGATCATTCAAAATAAAACATTTGCAACCAAAAACTTTAAAATAAGCAATATTTGGTTTCTTGTCATTCCATAACTCATAAGGTGTCTTATCTAACTTTTTACGAATAATAGTACGATTTATCACATAGCATGCGGTGTTAACGGCTTCCGCCCACAAATACTCCGGTAAAGAATGTTCATTAAGCATAGTCCTAGACATCTCTTGAAGAGATCTATTTTTCCTCTCAACAACACCATTTTGTTGAGGAGTTCTAGGTGCCGAAAAATTATGATCAATACCATGCTCGTCACAAAAGTTCTCAATATCAACATTGTCAAATTCTTTACCTCTATCACTACGAACATGCACAATAGAGACGCCTTTTTCATTTTGAACTTTTCTACAAAATTTAGCAAAAACATGTGGGGTTTCACTTTTGTGGGTGAGAAAGAACACCCAAGTGAGTCTAGTATAATCATCAACAATAACAAACGTGTATAACTTGCCACCTAGACTAGTAACCGAAATAGGACCAAACAAATCAAGATGCAACATATCAAGTGGTCTAGATGTAGTAATATCCCTTTTAGATTTGAAAGAAGATTTGTGTTGTTTACCAAGTTGACATGCATCACAAATTTTATCCTTAACAAATTTGGTTTTAGGCAATCCTTTAACAAGCTCTTTCTTAGACAAAGCATGAATTAAATCCATATTAGCATGTCCTAGTCTCCTATGCCACAACCAAGATACATCATTTATAGCGGATAAGCATTTAACATCTTGTTGAGATAAATCATCAAGCTCAAGAGTATACACATTGTTAGTTCTATATGCAACAAGTAAAATGGAATCATCACTAACATTCTTAACAATGCAACGATCGGATTTAAAAATAACTTCATAGCCCTTATCACATAATTGGCTAATGCTAAGTAAATTATGCTTCAAACCATCAACTAATAGAACATTATCAATGCAAGTAGAATGCTTACCAACCTTACCTATACCGATGATTTTGCCCTTGGCGTTGTCCCCGAAAGTCACATTCCCTCCTCGCTTGGGAATTAGACTTAAGAAGTTGTTCTTGTCTCCCGTCATGTGTTTTGAGCAACCACTATCCAAGAACCACTTGGTTTTGCTACCCTTGGCTTTCAAGCATACCTACACTATGACTTTAAGTAACTTCTCCTTTAGTACCCAAATGTGTTGGGTCCCTTTGGGTTAGCAAACATAATGGTTCCTTTTGGAACCCAAGCAAGCTTCCTCTTAGGGAAACCTTCATTTCGATAGAAACAATGATCCACATAATGAGTATTTCTACACACAATATGAGCAAATATGAGTGGGATCATGAGGTGTATATGTTTAAAAAAAGTTTTTGTAATCCTTTTGGTTGTCAATTTGGTTGTAGCCCAATCCGGATTTGTCAAATACACACCTTTGCATTCCTAATAGTTTATCCAAATTATCCCTACCATTGGTGAATTTGGCTAAGCTATTGGTTAGATCATCCACTTGATCTTTTAATTTGACATTTTCTACTACAAGTGTGTTTGGAATTTCCTTTTCCTTTCCTTTTTTCAAAGTATTGATTTCATTTTTCAAAACCATGTTTTCTTTTTCAAAAGTTTCACACTTGTTAGAAATTATCAAATTCTCCTTTTTGAGGCTTGCAAACTTCTTAGAAAGATTTTCAAATTTGCTATGCAATTCCTCAAACATTTCATATAACTCATCATAGTCATTTTCATCATGAGCATCATCATTTATAGAAACATTATCATCGCTAAATGAATCATAATTAGAGTCTACCTCATCGTCTCTTGCCATAAGGCAAAGATTTGCCGTCTCCTCGTCGCTAGAGTCGGCATCGGATTCACCTTCTTCGGAATCACTCCAAGTCCCCTTGAGGGCATGCCTTACTTGTTTGAAGGCTTTATCTCTTTTATCTCTTCTCTCCTTTCTTCTAACCGGGCAATTGGTTTTGAAGTGTCCCGGTTCATGGCAATGGAAACATTTCTTGACTTCTTCGTTTTCAACTCTTGGTTGAATTGATCGATCATTGTTCCTCTTTGATGAAGAACCAAAGTTGTTTCCTTTTCCTTGAAACTTCTTCTTCTTTGCTAGAAATTTCATGAAGTTTCTAGAGAAAGAGCCATGTCATCGTCACCGCCCATTGATTCTTCATTATCCTCTCGTTGACTTGCCTTGAGAGCAAGAGTCTTCTTGGCTTTTGAATCAACTCTTCTTTTCTCTCTCCATTCATTCTCATGCGTTTTAAGTGACCCCAATAGTTCATCCATGCTTAACGTTTTGAGATTCTTGGCTTATTGAATAGCCGTTACTTTGGGTCTCCACTTCTTGGGAAGAGTCCTAAGAATCTTTCGAATCTTGTCTTCATTGGAATAAACCTTTCCAAGGAGATCTAGAGCATTAGTAATAATGGAGAACCTACTATACATAGAAGCAAGTGATTCATTAGGCTCCATTTTGAAAAGCTCATAATCATGAACAAGCATATCAATATTGTCATCCTTGACTTGTGAGGTTCCCTCATGAGCAACCTCTAATTTGTCCCATATTTCTTTTGCGGTTTTACAACTAGAAATTTTGTTGTATTCATCCATAGTTAATGCACAATGTAGAGAGTTTAAAGCTTTAGCATTAAATTGGATTTTCTTAATGTCATTCTCATCATAATCGGAAATTGATTTAGGAGTGACATTACCCCTTTCATCGGTTTTGGTAATCTCATAGGGTCTAATGAGTGTAACCCTCCATTGTTCAAAATCACTAGCTTGAAGAAAAGTACACATGCGATTTTTCCAATAGCTATAATTTTTGCCATCAAATAGAGGTGGCCTAGTGGTTGAAGAACCTTCGTTAAGTCCGGTTCCTTGATAGATAGACATGATCGTAAACTCTAAGATTGTAAAATCAAAACAAGAGTACAACCTCTGATACCAATTGTAGGTCGGAAAATACCCTAGAGGGGGGGGTGAATAGGGTTTTTAAAACTTAATGGGATTTTTCAAATCAATTTAAAAATATTTGATGTCTATATAATTAACCAAACAAAAACAAAGATAAATCCAATCACAAGATGCAAATAACACAATATAAAAGATCAAGAGATAGAAAGACTGAACCGATCAAAGTCGAAGACTTTTTGTCCACACGGTTCGGCTTGTTAGCCCTACTCCGCGCTCGGTTAGTACCCCGAGAAATTTCACTATAACCGATCTCCTTCCGGGTGAAGATCAAACCTCTACAAGTGTATCTTTCTCACACACTCTTACAAGTATTGAAATTCTCTCAATACTCACACAAGAAAAACTCTATTGCTATCTTAAGAGATAAACCTCTCTTAATGTTTGAAAGAAATGATTTGGTGACTAACACCAATGTACAATAGCTCTATAGTGTATGAAGATTACAACTTAAGCTCACACTAAGAGATATCAACTTTGATCAATAGAATATAGCTCAAAATAAGAATGATTGATCAAAAGAAATGTTCTTGAATCTTAGAAATTGAATGAAGATGAAGAGGGTAGTGTTAAATGATTCAAGTAAGTTTAAATGAGTCTTAGAAGGTGTATATATAGTCTAAGACAACATATGGCCGTTTGGAGGGAGTTGGTAAAAGTTTGGTACCAAAAATGGTAAAAAAATCAGAACTCCAACGGCTAGTTTCTGGGCCATCAGTCGACTGAGCAAAGCTCATCAGTCGACTGAGTGGCCATCAGTCGACTGAGCAAGGCTCATCAGTCGACTGATGTACCCCACTGTCCTGTTGCCAGATTTAGCCAAAAACCAATTTTTCACATTTTTGCAAATAAGCTCAAAAATCATTTCTAATGCTTGGGGAGTGTAGGAAATAGGTTCCTGAGACACCTATTTTTGTTAGAGCTGAAAAAGAGATCATATACAATTAGAAATGAATTATTTTCAAAAACGGTTTTTCTATAAAAGAGGGTTTATGAAAGGATTTTAATTCAACCTATGTTTTGATCAATCTTATGATATAGAAATATTCTATGAGCTATTATAATGATCAAATTGAAGTCTTTACAAAGGAAACTAAAGCACTCACTCACATAAACAATAACGAGTCTTCGAGGGCTTTGTTTGCATTGCTTCATTTCTTTTCTCCCTTGGCATATTGTTCTTCAAAGAAATCCCATGGAAGTTGTGTGAGTGTGAGACATGGATTGCAATACTTTGTAGATGAATGACCTTGATTCCGGCTTTTCAGTTAAGTCCACATATGATCAATTTATTGTGGCTATAACTTAAAACACCAACTAAGTTAAATTACACAGATTAACTTTATTGTTATTATCAAAACAAGATTAGTGACTTTCAAGTCAACAGATAATATTAATATGCTTGTTCATGATTATGAACTTTTCAAAATTGAGCCTAATGAATCACTTACCTCTATGTATAATAGGTTCTCTATTATTACTAATGCTTTAGATCTTCTTGGAAAGGAATATTCAAATGAAGACAAGATTCGAAAAATTCTTAGAACGCTTCCCAAAAAGTGGAGAGCTAAAGTAACGGCTATTCAAGAAGCCAAGAATCTCAAGACGCTAAGCATGAATAAACTCCTGGGTTCACTTAAAACTCATGAGAAGGAATTGGCAAGAGAAGAAGAAAGTGATTCAAAAGCCAAAAGGTCACTAACTCTCAAAGCAACTCAACTAGATGATGATGAGGAGTTGATGATAGAAGATGAGGATATGGCTCTTCTTTCTAGAAAATTCATAAAATTTCTAGCCAAGAAGAAAAAATTTCAAGGAAAGGGAAACAACTTTGATTCTTCATCAAGAAGAAACAATGATCGATCTATGCAACCAATAGTTGAAAATGAAGAAGAAAAGAAGTGTTTCCATTGTCATGAACCAGGGCATTTCAAAACAAATTGCCTTATTAGAAGAAAGGAAAGAAGAGACAAAAGAAACAAAGCCTTCAAGCAAGTAAGACACGCCCTCAAAGGCACTTGGAGTGATTCCGAAGAAGGTGAGTCCAATGCCGATTCTAATAACGAGGAAACGGCAAATCTTTGCCTTTATGGCAAGAGACAATGAGGTACACTCTTCTTATGACTCATCTAGTGATGATAATGCCTCTGTTAATAATGATATACATGATGAGAATGACTATGAAGAATTATATGATATGTTTGAGGAATTGCATAAAAAATTTAAAAATTTGTCTAAAATGTACGCAAGCCTCAAAAAGGAAAATTTGATTATTTCTAGCAAGTGTGAAAACTTTGAGAAAGAAAATGTATTTTTGAAAAATGAAAACAAAACCTTAAAGAAAGGAAAAGAGAAAGAAACTCCAAACTCACTTGTATTAGAAAATGTCAAATTGAAAGATCAAGTGGATGACTTAACTAATAGTCTATCCAAGTTCGCCAAAGGAAAGGATAACTTCGATAAATTATTAGGAATGCAAAGGTGTGTATTCGACAAAGCCGGTTTGGGCTATAACCAAATTGACAACCGAAATGATTACAAAAACATTTTTAAAACATACACACCTCATGATCCCACTCATCTTTGCTCATATTGTGGTAGAAATACTCATTATGTGGTTATTGTTTTTATCGAAATGAAAGTTTCCCTAAAAGGAAGCTTGCTTGGGTTCCAAAAGAACCATTATGTTTGCTAACCCAAAGGCACCCAACACATTTTGGGTACCAAAGGAGAAGTTACTTAAAGTTATGGTGTAGGTGTGCTTGAAAGCCAAAGGTAGCAAAACCAAGTGGTTCTTGGATAGTGGTTGCTCAAAGCACATGACGGGAGACAAGAACAACTTCTTAAGTCTTATTCCCAAGAAATGATGGAATGTGACTTTCGGGATAACGCCAAGGGCAAAATCATTGGTATAGGTAAGGTTGGTAATAAATCTTCTTATATTGATAATGTTTTACTTGTTGACGATTTAAAACATAACTTGCTTAGTATTAGTCAATTGTGTGATAAAGGTTATGGAGTTATTTTTAAATCCGAATGTTGCATTGTTAAAAATATTAGTGATAATTCTATCTTGTTTGTTGCTTATAGATCAAATAACGTATATACTTTTGAACTTGATGATTTATCTCAACAAGGCGTTAAATGTTTATCTGTGTTAAATGATGCTTCTTGGTTATGGCATAGAAGATTAAGTCATGCTAATATGGATTTAATTAATAAATTATCTAAAAAGGAATTAGTTAAAGGATTGCCTAAAACTAAATTTGCTAAAGATAGAATTTGTGATGCATGTCAACTTGGTAAACAACACAAGTCTTCCTTTAAATCTAAGAAAGATATTACTACTACTAGACCACTTGATATGTTACATTTAGATTTATTTGGACCTAATTCGATTGCTAGTTTAGGTGGTAAATTGTATGCCTTTGTGATTGTTGATGATTTTTTTAGATTTACTTGGGTATTCTTTCTTGCTCATAAAAATGAAACACCTCATGTATTTGCTAAATTCTATAGAAAAGTTCAAAATGAAAAGGGCGCTTCTATTATACATGTTAGAAGTGATAGAGGTAGAGAATTTGATAATATTGATATGAGAATTTTTGTGATGAGCATGGTATTAATCATAACTTTTCGGCACCTAGAACTCCTCAACAAAATGGTGTGGTTGAAAGGAAAAATAGATCTCTTCAAGAGATGTCTAGAACCATGTTACATGAACATTCTTTACCGGAATATTTCTGAACGGAAGCCGTTAATACCGCATGCTATGTAACTAATCGTGTTATTATTCGTAAAAAGTTAGATAAAAAACACCTTACGAGTTATGGAATGACAAGAAACCTAATATTGCATATTTTAAGGTTTTGGTTATAAATGTTTTATTTTAAATGATCGTGATCATTTAGGAAAATTTGATGCTAAATTCGACGAAGAAATATTTCTTGGATATGCTACTAATAGTAAAGCTTATCGTGTTTATAATAAGAAAAGTTTAGTTGTTCAAGAATCTATGCATATTTTTTTTTTAATGAATCTAATCCTTTTGCATCCATAGTGCATTCCGATGATGATGTTGAAATTATCCAAAATGTTTCGGATATTCAAATTAATGATACATCTAAGGAAGAGCCATCGAGTGCTCAAACTTCTTCTAAAGAGATAGAAAGTAAGGGCGGACAAAACTCGAATGATTTACCTAAGTGTTGGAAATTTGCGTCCAACCACCCTATTGATCAAATTATTGGAGATCTATTTAGTAAGGTCATGACTAGATCATCATTAAGAAATGTTTGCAATAATGTGGCATTTGTTTCTCAATATGAGCCTAAAAATATAAATGAAGCCGAACAAGATGAATCTTGGATGATGGCTATGCAAGAAGAGCTCAATCAATTTGAGAGAAATAAAGTGTGGACACTTGTTCCCAAACCAAATGATCATACTATTATAGGCACTAAATGGGTATTTCGAAATAAAAAAGATGAAAATGGTGTTATTGTTAGAAATAAAGCTAGACTTGTTGCCCAAGGATACAATCAAGAGGAGGGCATTGATTATGAATAAACATATGCACCCGTAGCTCATTTAGAAGCAATTCGCATGCTACTTGCTTATTCATGTTTTAAGAATTTTAAATTATATCAAATGGATGTAAAAAGTGCTTTCTTGAATGGCTTTATTGAAGATGAAGTTTATGTGAAACAACCTCCCGGTTTTGAAAATCATATTTATCCGAATTATGTATTTAAATTATCTAAAGTATTGTATGGTTTAAAACAAGCACCTATAGCATGGTATGATAGATTAAGTTCATTTTTAATTAACAATGGTTTTGTTAGAGGCAAAATTGATACTACCTTATTTATCAAAAATCATGACAATGACATGCTACTTGTACAAATCTATGTTGATGATATTATATTTGGTTCTACTAACGACAATCTTTGCAAAGAATTTTCTACTTGTATGCAAAAGAATTTGAAATGAGCATGATTTGAGAAATGAACTACTTCCTTGGATTACAAGTGAAACAATGCAAAGATGGGATCTTTGTCAATCAAGAGAAATATGTGAAGGAACTCTTAAAGAAGTTCGACATGGAAGGCGCTAAATCAATGAGTACGCCTATGAGTTCAACGTTGAAACTTGACAAAGACAAAAGTGGTAAAAGTGTGGACATCAAGAAATATCGAGGTATAATTGGTAGTTTATTATATTTGACGGCGTCTAGACCGGACATTATGTTTAGCGTATGTCTTTGTGCACGATTCCAAGCGGATCCTAAAGAATCACATTTACTTGCCGTAAAACGAATTTTTTCGTTATCTTTCCTGTACTAGTTCATCGGGTTTGTGGTATCCAAGAGAGAACACATTTGACCTAATAAGTTATTCCGATGCGGATTACAAAATCGATAGGAAAAGCACTAGTAGCACATGTCATTTTCTAGGACACGCACTAGTATCTTGGTCAAGTAAGAAACAAAATTCGATGGCCCTTTCAACGGCTGAAGCGGAATACGTGGCGGCCGGCAGTTGTTGTGCACAAACTTTATATATTAAACAACAACTAGAAGACTTTGGAATTAGTTTTAGCCACATTCCCATTAAATGTAACAACACAAGTGCCATAAGTTTGACCAAGAACCCCATACAACACTCAATTACTAAGCACATTGAGATAAGATATCATTTTATTCGTGATCATGTGCAAAAAGGTGATTTTGATATTGAATTCGTTGGCTCCGAATCGCAATTTGCGGATATATTCACTAAACTACTTTCGGATGATCATTTTTGCACTATTTGACGTAAACTCGGTATGACTAGAGCTTGTGATATATAGTTTATTCCAAAAAGTTCATAAAAGGGATTGATAATGCTTAATTTTGAGCATACATTATTCAATTATGCTTAATTTTATTTTATTTTTATTTTATATAAAATTTGCTTGTATTAATGTACACATTATTATGAGTATTAACAAGTATTTTTGCAACTTTAAATTGATAATTACCGATTCCCTCCTTTTTGATGAAGAAAAAGGGGAAAAAGTATGTGTGTATGTCATGAGTGATAATGGTACACACTCGTTTATTTTATCATTTATTTTATTATGCTATGCTTGATCAAGAACTACTAGTTTGTCTATTTTACTTTTCGAACTTATGCTTTCGGTTAAGTTGTTTGAACTTATCTTATCTATGCAAGTATTTTTCATTTTAATAATTGCTTGTATATTTTTATCTATGCACCTATTTAGGGGGAGCATATTATTCATATGCTTAAAATTATTATCTTTTTTATAAACACAAATTAACTATATTGTCATCATCAAAAAGGGGGAGATTGTTGACCCTAAAGTCAATTGATAATTACAATAAGTTAATAAAGTGTTATTTAACTCGATTGTTCCAATGATGATAGCTATTTTAACCGATATATCTTCCAACTAAGTGTAACTTCAAACCGAAGCAATCAAAATCTCACACAAGCTTTACAAACGCCTCTACTCACAAGAAATGAACTCAAGTGATATACATGTTCTATACAAAATCAAGAAAAGATTAAGAACATCAAACAAGTGAAGATACGCACAAGAAAATCAAGCATCACGAAGACTCGAATTATCATTAAATTGAGTGAGTGCTTAGATTTTATGTAAAGATACTTTATTGATCAAATCCCTATAGCTCAAACATATTCTTTCATATTTTAAAGATTGATTTAAACAAGCTTGAAATTGAATTTATTTGAAAAACATCATTTTACAAAGACCGAGTTTCAAAATAAATTCATATTAATTTTAAATGATCATATTTTAAGCTATAATAAAAATACGTATCTTAGAAACATATATTTGAAGTTCAAAAATCATTATAATTTTATTTGGAACTAAATTATTAAACTACAAAATTAGAGACAATTTAATCATCAAACTTAAAACAAAATTAGATGTGGAACTGTGTATAGAAACCATTAGATTTATAAAAGAGACGGCAGTATTTTTTTTTCAAATTTCAAAGGGAGAAGATGGCAGTTATTTTTTTTTTCAAATTTCAAAGGAAGAAGATGGCAGTTATTTATTTTTTTTACAAATTTCAAAGGAAGAAAAGGGTAAAAAAAAGGAAAAAATGACACGTGGCTGCTTGAGAATGTGACACTTGTCACAACAAACCTGATTAAAGCAAAGAAATTATTGTCGAGAGTGGCTAAGTAGTAACCCATAAAAAAATTATGGAGAGAGATAGAAAGGAAAAGTTGGAAAGAACAGAGTTTTTATGTTGCTACATAAGTGGTTTTTGAAAAAGACACTCGGGTACAGGTTTTTTTTTATATTTTTTTTTACCGGGGAATGGGAAGTGGTTTTCTTTTTAAATTGGGAAGAGATAAGCAGTTTTTTATTTGAAACAAACATATTTCATTTTTAAAATTGGGGAGTGCAATTTTTGATAATAGAATATAGATTAATTTTTTTTTGTTAAATTCATCCGTTAATGTATAAAACTTCCAGGCAGTTACCTCATATTTTTTTGCTTTTTTAAAAAAAAATTGAAGAAAATAAATGACTTGTGGTAGAAAATTAAGGATAGGGTAGAAAGAGATGAACATGTGGGAGAAAATTGAGGAGAGGAGAGAGAAAGAGAGAGAACGGCCATGAGGATAGGGTAGAGGGAGAAGATACATGATACAATAATACACAATTCTATCATTAATATTAGTTATTAGATTATGTATATATATATAAGTTATTTATATTATTAGTTCATGAGGGATAAAAAAAAATATTGCAAGTAAATTTAAGGTAGTAAATTTGTTATTAAAAATATATAAATTAAAGGCATAAATATTTGAATATAATTAATCTAATTTATTAATAAGTAACTTTGAAATTAGTGATTACAAAATTTAAAATAATTCAATTTGTTGTTTTATATGTATTAGTGGAACTTATCAGATAAACATACTGGTGTGTAGTCAAGCTTTATCACAATTGCTTATATATTTTTATAAATTTTTAGAAGAAAATAAATGACATGTGATAGAAAATTGAAGATAGGGTAGAAAGAGATGAACATGTGGGAGAAAATTGAGGAGAGGAGAGAGAAAGAGAGAGAACGACCACGAGGATACGGTAGAGGGAGAAGATACATGACACAATAATACACAATTCTATCATTAATATTAGTTATTAGATTATATATATATATATATATATAAGTTATTTATATTATTAGTTCATGAGGAATGGAAAAATATTATTGCAAGTAAATTTAAGGCAGTAAATTTGTTATTAGAAATATATAAATTAAAGGTATAAATATTTGAATATAATTAATCTAATTTAATAATAAATAACTTTGAAATTAATGATTACAAAATTTAAAATAATTCATTTTGTTGTTTTATAAGTATTAGTAGAACTTATCAGATTAACGTACTGGTGTGTAGTCAAGCTTTATCACAATTGCTTATATATTTTTATAAATTTTTAAAATTGGCAAATTATTAATTTTGATGACATAAATATTAAATCCATTTAAAGTATAAATTAAAAAAACTAATAACTATTATTGGTATACCATTACGAAAATAAATTAAACCAACAATACAATAATAAAATTTACCTACAATAAAGCATATGAAGATCAAAATTATAAGACATAAATTTAAAATAATTACAAAACCATGTAGTTTATAAAACAAAAAACAAACATGAATAAACAAAGTTCATAAAATAAACCACAAACATGTCTAAACAAACTTAGATAACTTGTTCAATACCAAAATAACATAAATGAAAAACCAGAAATTTAAGAGCCCCCATCAATTTCCTCTAGCTTTTTTTTTAATTTTCTCATACTCCTGCATTAGCGCATGAAAAGCACTTTCAACTCTCTCAAAATTGTCTTTGTAGTACTCCATCTTTTCAAAATTGTTATCTTCAATTACAAAGTTATGATTAAACTTCTAGAAATTGATCGCAGATCGAACGGCGGTATTTTCAGCACGTTTGATTGTTGTTGAAAAGCCCCAATATGCAACGGTATCATCATCTCCAACGAAAGGTTTTATTTCTACGTATGATCTGAAAAACTCATCCTCGAGGATGCAACCGTAAATAGGTGGAGGAAGACTTAAGTTTCGACATATTTCGTTGAGAAGAGCCCTGAAATCGAGTCTAATAATCGACGGAGAAGCCATATTTTGTAATAAGCTGCATTCAACATTATTAGTTATTAGATTAACAAAATGAACTATAAAATAAAATATTTAAAAGTATACTAATTTTTATTTTATTTTTTAAAAAAATTGCCTTAAAAAATAGCTTCCAATTGTCCTAAAAACTGCATATTAATCTATATAAAAATTATTATCCCTCCGACTTACTCTTTAGCCTCTTTTTGTGTTCCTTCAACCATATTTTTGGGTTTCACAATTTTAGCTTTTTTTTAAAGTTTGTTTTTACTCAAGTTTGTCAATTACGTAATTTGTCAATTTTTCTTTTTTCCTTTTGTTTCTGATTTATGCCTTTGAAATTGGAAAAGAAAAATTTGCCAACAACTGCATGAAATTGGAAAAAACTACTTTATCCCCATCTCTCTATAGAAATTTAATGTTGGGTGTATAATTGGTAGTATATATCAGGTCTATCTAAGATATCCCACTCAAAGTTAAGATTATTATCTTTTCGTTATTAATTAATGGTAGAAATTTAAAATCAATACTGAATATTATCGATTAGTACATTTTTGATATGGTGCATGTCTTCATGGGAAACTTCACAAAGATATATACTTTTGTAGCAATGAAGATTTCTTAAGTACTGATTCGTCAAAATTGAAGAAGCATAAAACTACAACAATAGGGAAAACATTTTTATGTTTTATTTTTTATAACAACTTATATTACATCTACTACTATACCATTTTTTAAACGTATAAAGCTATTGATATTAATATATTTTTCTTCAAAATAAATAAATACGATCGATTGATTATTAAATATTTAATGTAGTAAAGTTTCGCAAAAAAAACTATCTATCAGTTGTCGAAAATGTTTTTAAATTAACAAATATTTTTAATATTTTAGAAATATGAGACAAATTGGAACCTGCATGGGAGAAACCATCTTTTACTTTCTACCTATAAAGAGATATTTTATATCTAGATTGTAACCTATTAATCCAAAATCTAACTTATACACAACCTTTTTTAAATGATTAATACTAACCATCTTATTGTCCATTGCAATTTTTTTTTTTTAAAGTAAATTTAATTACAAAGTAAATATATTAAATAAAACTGATCACCAACACAATTAAAATGACATAATGTATAATAAGTTTCATATAAACTCTGCACTCTCAACATCGCAAAGATTAACTTTTATGGGAAAAAAAATATTATGACTCTAAATATTATTTAAACATAAAATAATATTCTAATTTCAACAAAAATGTACACCAAAAAATATCATTAACACATGTGTATGGGTATTATCATTTCAAGCTTTAAATATTGTTCTGGTTCTCATGCTCACAATGTCTTATGGTTATAAATTCACCAAGATATTTACGAAGGCATTAAAACAAAATTAGGCATTGGATGAATTAAAAGTAGTAAAGACAACATACCTGAATTAAACAATTGCAATAAAGAGAGTGGTCCAAGAATTGTTGTGCAGAGAGATAGAGGGGACTTGTAGAATAATTGGACAACTTATCTGTCAATATTATTCACAAAGAACAGCATGTTGAATAATAGAGCACATGGTAAAATAAAACCAAAACAATATCATTATTGTATAATTTGTCAAAAGCAAATGTTTGTTTCCATAAAGGCAATATGTTACAATAAGAAAGAATCTAAGATACATTTTAGATTCTTATTGTATACACGTATATATATCTCTCGTCCCTCTTTTTCTTCTTTTCCCTTTAATTTGCATCCATTTATAGTACTCTCTCTCTCTCTCTCTCTCTCTCTTCATGCTCTCTATCTCTCTCGAATTTGTTTTCGCTTGCTTTTTCATCTGTATACAAACTCTTGTTTAAAAATACACTGTCTGTCTAGAGATATAATGCAACAAGAAATATCACCAAATATTTAAAAAGAAAAAAGAAAAAAAGAAACCACCCCACCCTTTTCTCTCTCTATATCTATCTGTTTCTATATACACGTATATATATCTCTCGTCCCTCTTTTTCTTCTTTTCCCTTCAATTTGCATCCATTTATAGTACTCTCTCTCTCTCTCTCTCTCTCTCTCTCTCTTCATGCTCTCTATCTCTCTCAAATTTGTTTTCACTTGCTTTTTCATCTGTATACAAACTCTTGTTTAACCCTTTAGCCCCACCCACCCCTTCTATCATTTTCGTAAAATAAAATGATACTAACATACTCATGTTTATTTATAGATCTATATTTCAATCTGTGGATTTTCTTAATATGGTTTAATTAATTAACCATGAAATTAAGAGATGTAATAAAAATATGGTTTGTATCTATGTATACACTTTGTTCCAAATAAGAATATGCTTGGAGAACAAAAAGGTAAAAGGAAAAGAAAAGGAGCACTTACTAAATAGAGACAATTTAATCATCAAACTAAAAACAAAATTAGATGTGGAACTGTGGATAGAAACCAACAGATTTATAAAAGAGACGACAGTTTTTTTTTTTCAAATTTCAAAGGGAGAAGATGGAAGTTATTTTTTTTTTCAAATTTCAAAGGAAGAAGATGGCAGTTTTTTTTTTTTTTACAAATCTCAAAGGAAGAAAAGGGTAAAAAAAAAGGAAAAAAAATTACAAGTGGCTACTTGAGAATGTAACACTTGTCACAACAAACCTGATTAAAGCAAAGAAATTGTTGTCGAGAGTGGCTAAGTAGTAACCCATAAAAAAATTATGGAGATAGATAGAAAGGAAAAGTTGGAAAGAACGGAGTTTTTATGTTGCTACATAAGTGGTTTTTGAAAAAGACACTTGGGTACAGGTTTTTTTTTATATTTTTTTTTACCGGGGAATGAGAAGTGGTTTTCTTTTTAAATTGGGAAGAGATAAGCAGTTTTTTTATTTGAAACAAACATATTTCATTTTTAAAATTGGGGAGTGCAATTTCTGATAATAGAATATAGATTAATAATTCAAATCCCGTATATTTTAACTTACAGTTTTCTTTTAAAATTGGAGAGCGAAAAACTTTTGGTGGATTAAAGGGGGAGATATATATATGTGAGAAAGTATTTCTAACAATTTACAAAGAGAGAGGAAGATAGGGGATAAATAATGAGAGAGAGAGAGAGAGAGTGAGAGAGAGAGTTTGATAAGAACTTAAACCATTTTTTGGGAGAGAGGCCAAAGTAATTTGAAAAAGGAAAGAAAGGTGGTTACTAATGGATAGGGTGCCTACTATGTATGGGTAGAAACCAATAGGTATATAAAGAGACGGTGTTTTTTTTTTTTTCAAATTTCAAAAGAAGAAAAGGGACAAAAAAAAGGAGAAACTGAGATGGCAGTTTTTCTTTTTTTCAAATGTCAAACGGAGAAAACAGGAAAAAAAAAAGGAAAAATGAGAAATTGACACGTGGCTGCTTAAGAATGGGACACTTGGCAGAATGGAGTTAAAAGCCTCTATTATTAGTATTAGTTATAAGATAACCTGCCATTTATTGAGCAAAAGCCTCCAAAACCTCTAACATCTCCATTTCCCTAGTTAAAACGCTTAGGGCTTGTTTGGTTAGTGATTATTTTTCTAAATTTTAAAAACTCAACTTAAAATCAATTTTACTTTTTCACTTCCCAAAATTTATTTCATACTCTCTCTCTACAATTATTTTTAAAACACCATAACTTTAAATCCAAAAATTAAAATTAGATAAAAAAATATATATATATTTGAAACATAATTGTTGAGATCTATAAAATAAGATCCATTGTGACTATTTTTAGAAATTTCTTTTATGAGGTTTTTTAGTTGGTTGAAAAAAACTCAAACAAAAATCAAATTCACTTTTCCACATACTTCCAAATTCCACCAAACACCAAATTTTAAAAAAACTCAACTTAAAAACTTAACTCAAAACATTAACCAAACATCACCTTAGCCTCCATGTAAGCTTGTTAGGCAACTTAACATATATATACCAAAACATGTAAATAATTGATATACAAGGTTATTAGAGTATTTATATGTCATAATACATCATTAATAACTCAAAACGATTCACTTTCCGCTCATAACCCCAAACTACTACCCATTTAGTTCATATATATAACTATAGGTTGCGTATGTTGTCTAAATACAAGTAACGAGCTCAACACATGATGAGGATGGGTAACACAGGATATCTGAGTACTAACTAATCCATTCGCATCACTAATTTGATCTTAAACTAGCTCAACCTCGTATGCACACCCATAACCTAGGATTTTGTATAAAAATCCCCGTTTGATATAAAAATCCCCGGTTGGGGCGTGCGGTTAGAGGCTGCGGGCCAGTCGTACGGCTTGCTGGTAGCCATGCGGTTGCGAGGCTGTGGTTGGGGCCCAGCCGTACGGCTGGCAGGTAGCCGTGCGGTTGGGGGGCTGTGGCAACATTGGTCGTATCAGACTCTTGACGAATTCAAAGTCAGAGTCTTTCCTAACAGTCTTCTATATGCATGATGACTCAAGACCTAATATGAAATGCTTGTTTTATGAAAAACTAGTGTTCGCATGAGAGTCGTGGATTTGAGTGTTCACATACCCTCTCGTCCCAGGATTCTTATCCTGCAGGAATTCTGGGACGATAAGAAGACATATATTCACGACTCTCGCGTAGATCTCAGCTTGTTGATACCTGAATCAAAATATACCCTTCTGGCACGTGAATTTCGTTGTGTCTTACACGATGCAATCCACGACCGCCCCTTTCCTCTTGACTAGGCTACACGATACATCGGTCTTTTCTTCCGCCTACCCTCAGTGGCGCATTTCTACCCTCGGTGTTCTGGATTTTTAACTATTTGTGCAGGGAGCTTTGACATTTTACCAAATCCAGGTGATTACTGCGAAAAAATGTTTCAAAGAAGGCTTCCCATATTCTGGGGAAAAGTGAAAAAATGATTCTTGTTTATTTGTAATTCCCTTCGTATGGATTTGTGCTAAAAGAAAGAATTCCCATCTTTGGAAAATGTGAAAAAGATTCCCATCGTGGGGAATGTGTCAACAAATTTATTCCCATTGTGGGAAATGTGCGGTAAAGGTTATTTCCCTTTGTGGGGAAAGGGGATCGAAAAAAATTCCCATCGTGGGGAATGCGAAGAATTCCTTTCTTTGAGGAATCCTAAAAAATTCCCTTCGTGGGAAAGAAATGGAAAGCGTTATTTCCCTTCGTGGGGAAAGGGGTTCGGAGAAAATTTCCATCGTGGAGAATGCGAAGAATTTCTATCTTTGAGGAATCCGAAAAATTTCCTTCGTAGGGAACACGTGGAGTCATTATTTCCCTTCATGGGGAAAGGGAATCGGAGAAAATTCCCGCCGTGGAGAATGTGAAGAATTTCTATCTTTGAGGAATCCGAAAAATTCCCTTCGTGGGGAATTCTTTGAACTTACCGTGTCAGGAGACCAAAATCTTTCGGCACTCATAGTAGGTATAAATTTAGTGGCATGAATAAAGAATGTGATGGGTTATTTTTTAGATAAAGAAACTAAGTCGGTGGTATTTTTATTTTGGGTGCTAGTAAAAGCACCCTAATATTCCAATTTAAACACCCTTTTTATAAAAAAAGGTAATTTATATAATTAGGTCATGTGTTTTGAAGGCACCCTAGTCACTCAAATTCAACTCACGACTTTTTTTTCCCTTCATCGGTGCGTCTTTTAATTTTTTTTCGTCTTTATGCTTCATCTTTGTCTCTTTTTCATCATCGTCAATTCAGCACAATTATGATCCCTCTATGTACCCAAACTAAGCAGAAATCTGTGAACGTGGGGAAATAATGTCCAAAACATCTATTACATATAAGTAATATGAAGATATCTCAATCGCGTGATTTTTTTTCTTTTCTTTTTTGTTAGGCAAATTCAACCAAAGCCGAAATGACTAATTCTCTTTTCTCAAATTTATTCCACCCCTCACTACTAGCCGCCTCTCTGCCTAGCTAGATATGCAATAACGACATTGTCATCAATAGATATACGTATATGCATATATATATATATATCCCATTAAAAAGGGAACGAATCTTAATAAAAAGGAACCATTGCTTATTACAAAGATTAAGTTGAAAAACAACCCACGGATTCTCTAAGATTTTTAAGAATAAAAAACATCAATAGATATACGTATATGCATATATATATGTATATGTGTCAAAGGGCTAGCTAATTAAATGCAGTGACAAAATGTTCGTTGCATTCAACTCTAATTTTAGAAAAAGATTAATGTAGGGCTAGGACCGGTTCGGTTCCTAGCCAATTTTTGAAGAACCATTAACCGAACCATTAAATTATAACGGTTTGGTTCTAAGCATAAAAAAGAGAAGAACCGTTTAAGAACCGAACCGGTTCTAACGGTTTGGTTCCTCCGGTTTATCGGTTAACCGTTAACAAAAGAAAAATCAAAATATTAACGGGTATTCAGTTCTTCCAATTTATTGATTAATCGTTAACAAGAGAAAAATCGAAATATTAACAATTAGTGGAAAGAAAAAACGGTTATTGTAAAGAAATAACGGTTCGGTTCTTAAGCATTGGAATAGATCTTAGAAGGAAAAGTTCAATAACAGTTTCTTAACGGTTATTGGAAAGAACTTATATTAAGAACCGTTAACCAAACCGTTAAGAAATGGCAAGAATCGAACCATTAAAATAAATTAGCAAATTTTGAATAATCAAACCGAACCAGTTTTTATCGGTTCGGTCCGGACCGGTTCTCCGGCTCCCAGTTCTATTTTCCCAGCCCTAGATTAATGTTTAGTGACGTAATTTTAGTGACAAAATGTTTGCTGTAAATATAATGTTTTATTTTAAACAAGCGTTTATCATTAGGGTACCTAAATTATAAATATTCTCTTACAAATTTAAAATTATAATATGGGTGCCTAAAAAATGGGTGTTTAAAATGAAATATCAAGGTGCTTTTACCAGCACCCTTTTATTTTTAGAGAAAAACAATGCAAGCGGTGGGATTATATATATAGAGAGAGAGAGAGGGAGAGAGAAATTATGCTGGTGGTTAGGTTGGGACTCACAGTGGGTTTGGTATTAAATTTTAAAGAGATATGGCCGGTAATGAGAACCAGATATGCGGTGGTCGGGCATTTTCAAGTGGGCGTGGGTGACGGTGGAGGTAGAAAGTGGTGAAAAGAGTTCTTATTCTTCAAGAGGGAATAATATGTAATAAAAAATTAAATAAAAGATGGGTTAAATGAATGACAAATGGGTAAAATAGCTTAAGGCTTGAGGGCATGTTAGGTAATTCCAAATATAAAAAGTTTGTGCATATTTGGTTCAAAGTGAAAGCCCAACAAAAACAAAGGCACTTTTCTAATTACATATTCCACGAGACATAAATGTAATTTTTCCTTTCTAATTAGAATGACATTAGGAAATACTCCATCTCTACCCTTTCTAATTTTTCCTTTCTAATTAAGTTTTCAAATTACCCAGAAAAGAAAGTAGTTGTGATATCCCGTATCTTTCTATTAAAAAAATTATATTATTAATTGTGATAAAATATTATGTAGAGATGATTTCACTCCTGTGTATTACGTACTGCCCCCTCTTTCTTTTTTTATGTACAGGTAAATCGATCGAGGCGGGGTCAATTGTGGACTAACGAGTCAGGGGTGTTCTAGATTATTATTTTTGATAGTGGAGAGGTGATGTATTTTTAATTATGAGGGGTGGAGGGATTCTATAGATTGTATTTTTCACAAATTAATTTGATATATAAATGAAGTTGAAGTTTATTTTTATCACGTCTCGAACCTAACCCAGTTGGGTTGTTACAGGATGCTTTATCTCCCTCCTGATGACTAGACTACTTGCTTGACGAGGGAGAGTCCCTGTAACAACGTCCAAATGGTTGATTAACATAACTAGAAACGGAAGATTTCTAAAACCCTAGTTATTATCACTTTTAACACTCAGCTTGAGTGAATTATCCAACTTATTGTTGTAATATCACAAAAACTACACACTCCCTTTATTCATCGGTAGGTACACTGTACAAGTTAAATTTCGCAATGACTATATGAATTGGACTTGTACATTTGGAATCCTTATACTTCCTTTCCTTGCACATCCACTTGTACCTACAAAAATTTTCCAAAAAGGCTAGGTCAGCCAAGTGAAACAAGGAACAAGCAAGGAAAACCCAAATTAACCAATGTTAGAACAAAGTGCTTCATCTTTATCCGATGATGAAAATTTACCTAGCATATATGAGAAAAAAGTGTTGCGTTATATCAGAAAATATCAAGAAAGTTTATGGTTGATATTAGACTAACCAGTGAGCGAAAATTCCATCTTGCATTTACGGGCTCGAACCATAAACGCAAATTTTCTCTTCTATAGGGACCTTGCAACACGGGCACATACCCCCAAAACTACTCAACTTGTTGCAATTAAGACATGTCACCTGATGAGCACAAGGTAAAAAAAGAACAAAAGATTCGCTCTTTAAGCATGCTACGCATTTCCTACTCTCGAAATCGTTTTTTGGGGACGAATCTTGTAAGGTGTGCAACTCAAGAGGTATTGTATCCGCAATTATGTTATCATCGGATAAGTGTGTCCTTGATGTTCCTTCAAACAACAGACGTGATGAATCACCAGACCTTCTAAGATTAGCTAATTCTTCCTCCAATCTCCGTTTGTCATCCTTCATGAGCTGAACCTCTATCTCCAATTTTTGGCGCAACATTGCTTGATTCCTTTTGATATCATCTTCCACTGTTTTATTTAACTTGCTTTCTTCTGAAACTCGAATATTGATCAACTCCAGTCGCTTTAAGTCGTCCCTCAAGTTTATCTGTAATTAATAATAATAAATCAGTTTCCAAACGCAAATTTTTCCCAAAAATTTAACAGAAATATATAAATTTAGTGTTGTTAGAATTGAAGTGCTAGAGATAGCTTTATAATATTCAATCTAATACAACATAGGGCCCGTTTGGTTCCTTAATTTTAGAATTAGTTAATCGATTGAAAAGTTGTGAAAGACAACATGTCGACGATCTATTGTTTTATGTTATTTAAAATTTTTTAAGCATCAACATCACGGGAAACTAAATCTTCTTAAAATGTGTTTTGAAATGACAAGCTTAATTTGAGTTTTTTTATAATTATTCAATACACAACCCAAACACTAATAAATGAAGATTTTGTAAATTAGTTAATACAACATGAAGGACAACCAAACGGGCCCTTATTGTTTCACAAATAAATCAATTATATAAAATAGTGATCAATCCCATTATATATATGCAATCTGTACATATAATTAAACAATCTACATGATATGCTATCATGTAAATTATTTTTCTCATTTACATGTTGAAAATTTCAAACAATTTGGTGATCTTCCAAGTTTCAACCAAAAAACAAAAGTAAAAAACTGGTGGCACTCGCATATATGACGATAGCCAATGAGGCATTGCCACGTACGTGGAACAGAGAAGATTGAAAATGATATAAAATCAATAGTTTTATTTATTATACAATCCACACCCGTGTTGGCAGTATAACGGTGTTCGAAGAACCTATATTAAAATATAAATGTTAATAAATTTCATTTTCTTTGCATTCATATGCTTTTGCTTCTCATACATATAATTAATCCAAAGTGAAAATATTGGTAATAATAAATAACTTAGAAGTACAGAGATAATTAAAGTATTAAACTCTTGCCAATGAAAAGTGTTCAAATACCATTACATTAATCAAAACACAAAAATAACACGGATTTATAGTATATATATATATTTAATGAGTGCATTTTTGGTACAAACCGTACTTGTTAACGATGGTTTTTCGTCCCCAAAACATTGGGGAGTTGTTTTTAGAGAAAAAAACCATTGCAAAAAGTTCAGTCTGTACGGACTGCTCCGCGCTTCAAATTTTATGCAAATCCAATAGATTTGTGTTCGTATATTTATATTGAATGTCACTTTTGAAATCATTGTAAAATTGGCAATGCCGACATACATCAATAATTACAAAAATGCAAGACACAAAAACTAAATTAAAATTTCACAACACTTTCTAATTGTATAACACCAATCAAGTATAACACCAATCAAGATTAAAATATTTAACATATATCTTAATTAAGAGAAAAAAATACTCAAGGAAGCCTCTTCCCTCAAATATCTGCTTCCCTTTGTCTTCCACAATTAATTTTTCAAAATGCTTTTTCTCCACCATGCAAATGATTAAAATATTTAACATATATCTTAATTAAGAGAAAAACTAACCTCATCTTCTTGAACATTCTAACTTATAGCCTTCTTCACTTGAATTGCCTCTTCCCAGGGATAAGTGAAAAGGGATGGAATGGATTCAAATCAATCTGCAGTTGTGAAAATTTCTAAGGTAGGTGGAGGTTAGTTACGATTTAAGATACTTTGTCTTCCACAAGATAAGGGGAAGTTGCTCCTCAAGCTCCGAGCATCCACCAAAGACGAGCTTCTCTGAAGCAAGGCAACCCAAGGCCA
Organism: Lonicera japonica; assembly: GCA_021464415.1. NCBI lineage: Eukaryota > Viridiplantae > Streptophyta > Magnoliopsida > Dipsacales > Caprifoliaceae > Lonicera > Lonicera japonica. Next base: position 51,521 of record JAKCWG010000716.1, on the reverse strand, counting down.
TTACCATAAAAAGATTTTCTTCATGATTTAAAGAATGAAAATTATAAAGTGAATGCGGAATGAAGTTTATGGGATAAATTTTTTCTCCTTATGGTAGAAAATAAAGATCTTTACATATAGTGTAAGAAACTCAATAAATGAATAAAAGGCTAAACAAATTTAAATCCCTATGAAGTTTTATGAACTTTACAAAAAGCCAAAAACCCTATGGGGGAAAAAGGCAACAACTCATATAAATATGTGGTGTAGCTCAACATTTAATATGAAAATTACTTGAAAGAATGGAAGAAATGATTGATTCACAAATATTTATCAAACTTCGCCATTAATCACCAAAAATCATATTTGCCCTATACGCAAAAACAAATATTCGAAATCATTCTTAAAATTAAAACTCATAAGCTCAAGACTCCTCATGTGCTCATTGTCACGCTCAAGTACTTAAATTAATAAACTATTGAATACTAAGTTTCTTTAGGATATCCTCTTTCTGACAAATCTTCATATCCAAGAATTCATCTTCGAGCCTTTGTTTATTCTTGAACATCTTACTTTCGCTAACTAAAGCAACAAACGCGAACATTCTAACTTCAACAACTTGAGCTCTAGAAGAGTATAACCGAGCCTTTGGGCCGCTTGTATAAATTTCTTGTTTGCCCACTCTGTACGCTCCCTCAATTGTTTCCTGAGCTCTCGAGTGTAGCTCACCGCGCTCATGACCAAGTGATTTTTTGGGTGATCAGGTTCGTACTCTAGCCATGCTTCGATAAGGTTAAGATACTTCTCGTCTTCCTCCTCCTTGCAATTGTTTATTCTCTTTAGTTCATCGATTTGAAGAGAATCTAGCAAACGCGGCAAATTAGTCAAGGACTCCTCCATTTCCCTTTGAAAAGCGGCTACAAATTTTGAGACATTTTCCTCTAAACGCGCTTCCAATGCTGGTGTAAGGTTGACTTTCTTTAGCAAGTCAATACTACTAGTATTAGTATTACTATCACTGGTGCCACTACTACTCCCACGTTCTCCAATACTAGAATTCCCACTACAGTTATGATTTTCACCCAACTGGCTTATTTTGTACTCAACTCTAGGATGTTTAGAACACTGACACTGTTGAAGACTACGAGATATTTTCTCCCGGGATGATAAGAAATTGGTAGACTTAGGGGGGTCAACCCGTAAGTGGGTTGCAATGAGAAACTTCATAGCATCAAATTTCGTCCAATTAGGGTGAGCTCTTTGCGCTAAAAATACAAGCAACTCTTGCAAGTCACTTATCCTCTCTTTCCAAGTCGTCGGCACATGTTCAGAGATAAGGCATTCTTGATCAATGCGTCCCTCATTGATAAAAGCGATCGAATTATTCTTGATACTGTTGAAAAGACTTGTGCCATGAAATACATGCCCGTTGAGTACAATTGCATTATGCGCTACTTCATTTTTATACCCCATAGACACCAGCTCGTTTAAAACGCGCTCAATTAAATTTTCGACTTCGACTCTTAATTTTTTATCTAGTACTTCTATATTCTTCTCCCCCCATATGCTCATATCCGTATTAATAACATCATTGTGTGGATCATTGTTCTTGGATTCAGGTTGTTTGTGAGCCTTGCCAGGTTTTTTGGACTTGCCTTTTCCTTTGTTCGTCATTGTTTCAGAGACTAATACAATCTGAAATTGAACAAAACTTAAAATGGAAAATCATAAAACCTTCAATTAATTCTAAGTTGACATATAAGAAAGGTACATAAAAATACACAAAAGATAAATTAATAAATATTGCAACTAATGTAATAAATGTCAACAAATGTATATATTTAAATGACATTTAATATATATGTTTTAGTGAATATTTTTCCTGTCCGGACAATTTAATATATTTAATTTTCAAATTTGAAACAAATTTTATGTTCAAAAACTTGAAATCATTAGTAATTGTATTTATAATTTAATAAGGAAGTGTACATAATTTATCACTAAAATTGTCCAAATTTAAGAAAAATCAATATGGGCTAGAGATTTTTTGTTTTAAATTTTTTTTAAAGAAAAGAAATTCTAAAAAAAAATAAGGGGTGGCAGATGTAATTATTCACTAAGAAAAATTAACTAATTCTATGGGGGCATAATAATAATTTGAATTGGTATATATAGATATTTCTAGATATACATTTACGTTCATACTTGGAAAACAAAAGGTCTAATACAGAAAAAATTGTTTCCGATCCTTATCTACTTTAAATTAAATTTCACAAGGATATACAACCATAAATCCATAAAGATTTCAATGTTTACTTTGCATTTTAAATGTTTATAACTAGACTGAAGGGGAAAAACCAGGGGCGGACCTAAGGGGGAACAAGGTGGGCTTTAGCTCGAGAAAATTTTGAAAAATCCACTAGCACTTGTTAAAAAAAAGAGAGAGAGAAAAAAAAAGTTAATATAAGCCCACTCATTTGTAAAATTTTAGCCCACCTCTTGAAAGATTCTTGGGTCTGCCCCTAGAAAAAAGTATATTGAAATTCAGTAGAGCGAATACATGTGGTACAAAGAAACAACCTTTGTAAAAAATCTAGACTAGTTTTCCTATGAATTTTAGATATATAAAGTGTTACCAAGCACATATCAACACACAAACAACATACATGTAGGCACACACACAACAATTACATAACTTTACATGTTTAGATAGATGGACTTAACGAGACAATAAAAATAGATATGAGATAAAGAAACTTGCCGATTGAGTGATATTCAGAACTATTTTGATATGAGCCACCGATAAACAGTAAATGTATCTCAAAAAGACATAAGTTGATTAAGTGAGAGGGGGAAACACATGTGTGCATTTATGCAAAGAGATAAAAGGTATAAAATTTAATACTTCATTTGAAATAAAGAGAGAGCAATTACATTTGTCAACCATATTATTATACAATGCATATATGGTAAGTGGTAATTACAGCATATGTCAGTCATGCATGAATGAACATATAATAACAAAATAAAAGATGAAAGTGCGAAGGGTGATGACACAATGTTACTATTGTGGGATCCACGTAAAAAAAGATTGTCGGTTATGGTTTCAAGGGTGGCTGCATCCAAACTAGCTTATTTTTTTCTAATCTTTTTATTCACGTTGGAATTGTTTGATGCCTTAATGCTAGTTACTTCAAATATTTTACCTAAAGTAAATGAGCTTGAATTCTACGCACACACAAATTATTAAAAGACAGAGTTGATATACTTGTTGGCGTGGATAAGTTTGGTAGCTGCCAGTGTTAATTAGGACTCAAACTTGGAACCTCACAGCCCTTTCTCAAGGTACAAATACTTATGACTTGATGATCGATCATCAGGCCATATCCCATGAGTTCTTGTCAATCATGTATAAATTATATATATGTATATATATTAAAGAAAAGTAAAAAGTGAAGGGTCATGATGCAATATTACTACAAGTGGGTCCACTTAGAAATAACCTATCAATACAACTTTCTAATAAGAGTGTGAGATGTATTTTTATTTTTTATTTTTTATTTTTTTATTCACAAGGCATTGTTTGACTTAATACTATATAATTTAAGAGAAGTGGAATAGTAGCCTATGGTGGATACTTCTCTAATTTTGCACATTTTTTTTATGTTTAGGGGCAATGATTCGTCAAATATTACTATATTAACTATGTATACGATGATTAATATAATAAACACTTGATGTTATTGCTAATTTGTTGTAAATAATAGTGTGGTATAACTTATTATGATATACAAACACACACCAAAGTTAATACTCTATATTGTTTAAAAGATCGAAATATATAATTTCAATTATGAAAAAAATCTCAAATTGAACAGTTGTTTTTTTAGCATATTGTAAATATAATTAAAATTTAAATCAACAATTTGAAACTTAAAAATGTGTTAATTTAAAGAAGTACCCATCATAACTTATGCTGGAAAGTAGCTACGATTCCACTACTCTATAATTCAAATATTTTACCTAAACTGGATTTTAAATGAGGTTGAACCGCATATTGATAACCTATATATGGTAACTTTATTTTCTCTTCCATATTCCAATGTAAATATGGGATTCACATCCATTTCAAATTTATAGTCTTTGAGAAAATAAATAATGATAGACCTACATACACACTAAAATCACACTATTACAAATTTTAATTTATTGGAAAAATAAACCTATTTTTCTAATTAAACTCTAGCATTGTTAAAATCCATTATGAGTAGTCTATATGCATATATATTTTTATAATTGCATAGGCCATTTCACAAAATATAAATTAATAAATATCAACAAATTAGTAGTAATTAGTATTTATAATTTATTATACAAAAGTATGTACCTAATTTATCACTAAAATTGTTCAAATTCTAACTAAAATCCATATATGCAAGAATTTTTTTTTTTATTCTCTTTTTCTCTTAAAAATAGGGGGTGGTTGATGTATTTATTCAAATTCTAAGAAAAATCGCAATTAAAGCTTTCCGCTGGGGACATAACAATAATTTTAATTGGTATATATGGCTATTTCTAGATATATATATATATTTACATTCATACTTGAATTTATATTAGCTAGGCTATAAATTAAAGAGGGATTCCTTCGCTTTAGCAAAAAGAAGGGATTCCCATTTAGATTTGTAAATTGATGAATTGTTTCTTTCGATTTTGTGTAGATGATCTTTGTTATGAATAGATTATCTCTACCAAATTTCATTTAAAAATTCAACCGTCGAGAATGCACATATATAACAATTTTTCAATACACCACTTTTAGGTTGAGTTTTCTTATGAAATTGGGTAGAGGTAATTTGCTCAATATATAGATCATCTCTACAATTTATTTTTTTTAAAAATCATTTATTTACGCCTCCGAATATGAATCCCCTTTTTTAGCTGAAGTGAAAAAATTCCTTTTTATAGCCTAACCCGAAGTATATATGCATTTATATTCATACTTAGAAAACAAAAGTTCTAATACAAAGAAAATTGTTACCGACTCTTATCTACTTTAAATTAAATCTCATAAGCTAGGAAAATTGTTTACGTGTTTATATATAACTAGACTCAAGGGGAAAAAGTGTATTGAAATTAAGTAGAGTGAATACATGTAGTACAAAGAAACTTTGTAAATATAAAGAGTTACCAAGGACATCTCAACACACAAACATCATACATATAGGCACACCCGCAACAATTACATAACTATATATGTTTATATAGATGGTCTTAACGAGACAACAAAAATGGATATGAGATATAGAAACTTGCCGATTGAGTGATATTTAAAACTATTCCAATATGAGTCGCCGATAAACGGTAAATGTATCTCAGAAAAAAGTATGTCAATATCTCATTTGAAATGAGAAGAGAGAGCAATTACACTTGTCAACTTTATTATTAGACAATGCATATATGGTAAGTGGTAAGTGCAACATCCTTTAGTCATGCATGAATGAACATATAATAACAAGAAAAAAGGTGAACGTGGGAAGGACGATGACACAATATTACTATTGTGGGGTCCACCTAAAATAAGACTACGGTTATGGTTTCAAGGTTGGCTGCATCCAAACTAGCTTATTTTTTTCTAATCTTTTTATTCACGTGGGAATTGTTTGCTGCCTTAATGCTAGTTACTTCAAATATTTTTCCTAACGTAAATGAGCTTAATTCTACATACACATTATTAAAAGAGAGAGCTGATATACTTGTCAGCCATATTCTTCGATTAAAAATGGTACAACACTTGTTAGTCATGTATAAATAATATAATAAAGATAAATAAAAAGTGAAAGGTAATGGCGCAATATTACTACAACGGGTCCGCTTAGAAATAACCTATCAATATAACTTAAAACGACTTTCTAATAAAAGTGTGAGATTTTGTAGGTGGTAGAAATTTGACCAAGCTCAATAAAGAGAGAATTGGCCCAAAATAATAGGTTTTGCAATCATATATGACAAAGGTGATAAACTTGAACAACAAAATAACAACTCCATTTAAGACAAGATTTGATTGTGGGATAGGTACCTCTGGTGTCTATTATTCCCAATTTGGCAATATGTCCTCCCTTGTGTGTGTGTGTACATTCTTCACATGGCTCTAATGGCCTTACTGAAAGTAAATACAATGGTGTGGGTTTTCTCTTAGAGAGAATATGTGAGAGTGACTGTAAGATAATGAGAGTTCGATCATTGCTAAATGTGCTATCCTTTTATTTATATATATATATATAATTAGGGTCATAGTGCTCATTAGGGTACCAGTAAAAAAATCATCAAGGGTATAACTTGGATATCAATTTCGCACTTTTCACGTGGGAGTATATACACTTTGCAGGCGTCCATTGGTCATTGGCTCCAACGCCTATCTAAGCAAATAGCACTAATTATAGCTGTGAGTACAAATGTCCTATCTTCATTGGCTGGATCGATCATATCGACGCTTTTGGTATTTGTTAAAAAATACTCGGCTGCAAGTTTTGGGATGCTCTTGATCACATCGCAATCTTCCTTTCCACTTGGGCTTTACCCAGCATGTCCGTCCCAAATGAGAACTTTATTTTAAGCCCCCCACAGATGTATTTTTATTTCTAATTTTTTTAATTCACGCTGCGTTGTTTTACTTCTTAATGCTATATAATTCAAATATTTTACCTAAAGTGGATTTTAAATGAGCTTGAACCATATACTGATAACCTATGTATGGTAGCTTTATTTTCTCTTCCATATTCTGGTGTAAATATGGGATTTGCATCCATTTCAACTTTATAGTCTTTGTGAAAATAAATAATATATAATATAAACACGTACACTCTAAACTCACTTTATTACAAATTTTAATTTATTGGCAAAATAAACCTTTTTTTTTAATTAAATTCTTGCATTGTTAAAATTGATTACGAGTAGTGTATATATATATATATTTTGATTATGTTGCATAGGCCATTTTACCTTATGTAAAATATCATGACACAACAAAGTGATAAAGTGCTAAACTCTTTATAAATTACTAAATTATAATTTAATTATATCATATTATTTATCTTTTAATATATTTTTTTAACATTGAGTTTCCGTTTTGCGTATCTATGCAATAAATCGGATTATCATAATATGTAGTATTACCAAAATCTTGTTTAAAAAATTAATACAACCTAATAAGTAATAACCAAAATGTTTATTTCTTTAATTTATTCAAGAGAGAGAGAGAGAGAGAGAGAGATTCAAACACAATGGTGTTAGAGTTTAATAAATTTTTTTATATAAATGATGAATTTTGCATTTTCTTAAGAAAAATGAGGTTCAAGAACACATGAATCACGCAGATTGCCACCATAAACAACAATAAGTTGATACCTTCTTGATGAGGATCTAGCCCAAAATCTCTTTCTTACAAAGACAGTTGGCCAGTGACGCCGATAAACTATCGCGTCGTGTTAGCCCAAGTGCAGGCACGTCAAGTTATAATATAATCTTGAAAGTCTAAGTATCGAACCACATGGATAGTTGAAAGGAATGGAATGGATTGCAGATTCTACAATTTTTCTAGTTTTGTAAGTTGGATTAGTTGTGAAACAACGGAAATGCAATGTGACGCCCCGAAACCCATTAAGAGAATTTAACCTCTGGGACCCAGTTAATCACAGTATCGTACGGGACGACGGGTGTGAGTTATAAAAGAAAATTAAGTAAAATCCATTTAGAAAATTTTTGGCACGTGGAGTTTGTAAAATGAGATATCCGCCCTATAAATAAAAAAAACAATCTCTGTTCAATCATTTCACAAACAACCATTAAATAAAAATACTTCACATCTGATACACTTTATCAAAGTCCGTTTAAGTATAAGTTTATACAATAGTCCTAAATCCTTTTAAATAAATACAAGTGTCTTAAAGTGTAATATAAAAGCCTTAATGGCATTGTCCTTAAATTAAGGACTACAAAGTAGTTCGAGGTCATCGGAACTTCTATAAATGTACCACACGTGCCACCCTCGTGTATGAACCTGCAAAACTGTTGAAAAAGAAGGAATGAGCCAAATCTGGACTCAATGGGAACTATAAGGGTTTATACATAAGATAAGGTTTTCATAAAAAAACATTTGTATCATATATATGTTGCTTCGTACAATTGTTTTATGAAAACCTCACTATTCAATTCACCATGTATGTACATGCCAAAACCCACTAATTGTTCTATCTTAGGAATCAAAACTGTTCCCTAACTCTCATCACATAGCATTCTATTGTTTTTAGCTTCTTAGGGTTCACATGTTATAAGAATCATTTTGCTCTATGTGACTTGATTGCGTGTGAGGTGTATACACTTCCTAAGCCAAATATTCATAGTTATGGCATTGTTTATAGTACATTATGGGTTACACACTTGGCCGACTACTAAGCATTACTAGTAGGCCGTCTAGCTTAAGCATTACATTAAGTATTCCTCCTATCTAGTCATTCGTATACAATGTTAGCCACGTAGTTTATTAATATTTTACGTTCAATATAAACAGGCAGACTAATCTTAAATCTACATGCTTTCATGTATCCGTATACTATATTTGTAACCCAACGGTTACTAAAACTTTCTACTTTAGATATTAATTTGTTATGGATGGTCAAATGGTTCTCTAAGTGTATAATGATCCGAACCGATATATATATTATCCATAATATACCAGAGACAATGTATATAGCATAATATAAAATACAAGACAACAATATATATATCGAAACCACCGCCACATCTGTCATTGTGACGCATTAGTATCATTCGAGACAATGTCTCTTATTCCCAATAACCAACCATGTCATTCGAGGCATGTATCTCAATGGCTCTCACGGCCTCGACCATCGCAATAATAATCGCAATAGTTCACGCACTACCAGGTTTACATTTCGTGGCCTTTCACCCACGCGGCAGCAAGCCCTCTCGTTCATTTCAGTGCACCGTTTCGGGTCTTTCACCTTGGGGCACTCGGTCCCAACTTAAGGTCCCAATCTTTAGAGACCAACCCGGGACCTCACATGGACTATCTCATCATCATCACACACACACACATATATATAAAAGATTAATACACAATCATCATATAAAGTATCTCATATTCATACGATTCACATCATCTCACACCATTATATATATATATCGCACACATATTTATGTAGGAGATTAGTACACGGCTATTCATAATATTATTAATTATCCTGTCTTCCCATTTACTAATCTATGGGACTAGTATCATATATACTCTACTCGAGTACTCATATCATATACATTAGTTCAAGGATAACATTTAGACCATCGTCTAATCAATATAGTAACAATGCAATAGACTTATATAATTTATCTCCATGGAATTCTAGGCATCATCAACGTATATTCATGATACATTTATGCTGTATTAGATACTGACCTTCATTAATTAACTTAAGCCGTGGTCATGTAAATAAATAGACCTAATGTTAATGCATACCTGTTCACTTTGGTGAGATTCAGTGTAAAACTCGAAGCTAATATTCTACCCAAGTATTTCATGGCATAAATGTGTATATCCAGGTTTTATAACAAACTAGTTTTGCAGCCCGTGCGATGCACGGGCTTTTTATTATTACGTTTAATTAGTTTTTAACATTATTTAGTAAGAATAGTATAATATTAAATAGAGAGCAAGAAATTGTAGTTGTATTAAAATGTGCATATATTTATAACAGATAAAAAAAAATTAGATAGCTAAGCAGTTATTACTTTTCAAGAGGAAAAAGGGAAAAAAAAGAAAAAGGTTAGGTTTGAACAGTTATTGTTGTTGTAGAAGTCTGAAAATCTTTATTACATATTTGAAGACCGGAATTTCGCAATGGTATTGAGGCTTCATTTATGGTCTATCTACTTTCCTGTAAATAATAATATTTTATCATTAAAATATTCATGTATTTATTTATTTATTTGTTTCATACTATGAAAGATACTTACTTTAAGTAACGCAATCGTTTTGCAGGCCTTTCCGTCTTTTTTTCTTTTTCATCATTATCATTTGCATTGTAGTTTTCTTCTTTGGTGTCATGTACATTTGACGATGTTGATTCCTTTGAGAGCGAAAGACGATTAGCATTAACATTTACTTTCCTTGAACCCCATTAATTAATGTGCATATTTATAAATTTGTAATTAGTTAAGTAGTTACCTTTTCCCTTGTTTGATGAAGGCTAGATTGGATCGAGGAGTCCGCCGGGAGTATGTTGGTTATCGCGTAATTTTCTCGACCATACCTTAAATTGTATGAATTCATCTTTAACTAGAAAAAATAATTATTTCCGACAATTGCCTCCAATTTCTTAGGCAAGTCTTCATATTGTCTTCCTATTTTTTTTTTTTTTTTACAAAAAAACATAGTATGTGTTAATTCTCGATTTTTAAAATAAATATGAGACATGTACTTATTGTATTTGATGCAAAAAAGGGAAATAATTTCATTGTTATTAATATTGCAAGCATATTATTGCACATAGAAAAAAATACCATTTCCTCTTGCATGCATAGTTGATGTGTTGGCACTTGAAGTAATTTTTCTGCTAGCTGATCAAAAATGACAAATGTTGTTGTTGCAGTTTTATCTTCCACATAGACTTTCAAGCGGTACCTAAAAAAGAGCAGTACATACATGATTTGTGCCAATTTTGTGAAGAAAAAAAAGAAGAAGAAAGAATGTTAGGTCTTCGAAAATATTACTATTACCGGGTTTTGGCAGTTCCGATATGCAATTGCATTTGTTGCAATAAAAACCTTGTGGTACCTTTTCAATTTTTTTACTACAAACAATACAGGCTATATAATACCATTTTGCTTGTTTATTTATCCCCTTGATTGTAGCATGTGATGTGACCACCATTTCCTGTTATTAAATTATTATGTTACAACTAATGAATATATTTAAATGTAATATATATATAAAGATATAATGTTATTATACCGTTTGACCAGAGTCGGACAGCAAAGACATTATTTCGTTTAATGTTTCCATCTGGGAAGAGCACATTGCCATTTTTTGTGTTGTTACTTGCTGCAATTCGAGCTTTGTAACTGACTTGTTTTCCTTGGATATGCTGTAGTTGACATTAGGAAATTTATTAGTTTAAAATATGAATGAGGTCAATTATGTTAAAAGTAAACGTATATACCTCTCTATGAAGTCGTGCACTTCAGGGATACTAAGATTGATGTAGATTTTGCTCGCATTTGTAGATGATAGAGAATATTGGCCTATTATTCAATTAGTATTCATTAAATAATAAATATTAATGAAGATAAAAAAATATGTAGAATATTTTTAAATAAATTACATTAAAGTTACCTAATTTTATGTATATTGTGTTAACTTGATACATTCTAACCGTTGTCAACGTTACAATGCAAACCAAAGTCTCGGCATTAACTTTGCATAAGTCTTCCGTGAATTCATATGCTTTATCTGCCCAAAGTGTCACTTTCAGCTTGTTGTTCCTGTATTCCGTAAGGTTCTTTATTTAATAGTAAAAAAAAATTAAACAGAATTTGAGTATAAAGTTGCGAGAATAATAATTACCATTGATCTTTTAACTCAATAACTCTTTTTTTGACAATGCTCCCTTGTACATTTTGATCTTGAACATCAGTAATTTCTGTCAAATGACCAATAATATCTACATGGAAGGCATTATTAGAAATAAACAAATCATTTTCTCTATGTCAAGAAGATATGATATTGTAATTATTCTCTTACCTGAAAGTTGATCATCCTTATTGCAACGATTTTGTGCATTTTCGAATTTTAGAAATTCAAAATGATGATCGGATATGTTGCATTCGAAGTCCGAAATTTCCTTTACCGTTGTTACAGGCAAGAAGTTAATCATAAATTGGTGTCCAATAACTTTATATTTATCCTTATTGTTTACAACGGCGAAATTTGAGATTTCGTACATGCTTCTTTCGTGTAGTAACTGATCAAATTTTGGGACCCATTTACTCCATATGCATGCATGAATATGGTCTCCCTGTAAATGGGATATTTAAATATATACATGTAATATATATACACACGTATTAATGTGATAAAGAGAAATTTAAAGAATCATATTTAGCAGTAGTAAACTTACATGCTCATCTAATAGAATCATGTCTACTGAAATCAAGGTATTATTTGTCTTGATATTTTTTGCTTGCCACTTTCGTGTTACCCTTGCCTTGATGGTTTGATCATCCTTCTCCTTCTCTAGATCCGAAATATATTTGTAGGTTGATGTCATGTTTGGTAATCTTGAACTACAAAAAATTGAAACAAATATTTACAACAGTAATTTTTATTATATATCATATATGAATATTATAGCCATTCAATCATTGAACTAACCTTATGTTATATTTGTAAGAACTTCCTCATACACAATATTTTTTGTGTAGTTATGGCTACAGGAACATCATTTTCGATTAAAAATTTTAATCCTTCTCAAGAAGTAACTCGTGAAACCGCAACATATAGTTGTCCATGGCAAAAGACCTGTTTTGGCAAGTATATTCCTACGTGTTTGAGAGCTTGACCCTGGATTTTGTTAATTATCATAGCAAAAGATGGCCTTATAGGAAATTGATGGGGCCTCAAAACAAATGGCCATTTCGATTCAGTTGCAGTCATTAATATTCTTGGAATGAAAACTTTTGCCCTAATATTTGAACCGCTAATAATTTGACCCTCTATTACCATTTGTGCTAGCTGTGTAATTATTAAACGTGTTCCATTACATAGACCTTCACTTTGATTGATATTTCTCAATAGCATTATGGGGATACCATGTTTTAAGGACATCTTGTGGTTTGGAATTCCCGGGAAAGTCAAAGAGTTTAAGAACTCAATAGGGTAAAGAAGTTCTTGATCTTGGATGTCACCTGATGCTTTACAAATGGAATCCTTGCTCAAATAGGTATTCAATTCTCCCGGCAAACAGTTTATTACGTACGAATTAATTTTATCCACGACCTAATTTAATGGAGTTAAAACCCCTCTTGCCGTTAAATATTCTGGGTCTGTGTACTTGTTTATAAGATCCGGATATATGGTTGATACAATACTTGCAATTGGATCATCACCTTTATGAATAAGAAGATCAGCGGCTATTTTTATCCAAGATTTGCCGTCTTCATTATCCAAAGTAGTTTTAGGCAATTTCCCGTCCCCCAATGCTAGAATCCATTCTCTAAATTCAGGTTGATCTTATATCCACATGTTTAAAGACAAAATAAATACATGACAAAATTTCCATACATATGATCTATTAACAGATGCGGTAACTATATCCTCTCTTCTTCCTCTTGGAACCACTGGAAGTGTTTGTCTAAAATCACCACCTAGAAGAACTGTTTTGCCTCCAAAAATTTTGTCATTTGAGTTTGGATCATCGAAACAAAGAATATCTCTCAATGTTCTATCCACTGCCTCGAAAGTGTTCCTATGATTCATTGGTGCTTCATCCCAAATAAGCAAACTTGCTTTTTGGATAAGTTTGGCTAATTGGGTTCCTTGAAGACTTTCGCAAGTTGAATGATCACTTAACTGTATAAGAATTGCAAACCTTGAATGTGCCGTTCTTCCACCAGGTAGTAATAGAGATGCAATCCCTGATGAAGCAACTGCTAATACTACTTTTCCTTCAGATCTCAAACGTGAAATTATCGTCCTATATAGGAAAGTTTTTCCTGTCCCTCCAGAACCATAAACAAAGTATAAGCCTCTTGTTTTATCTAAAACGGACTGTACAACAACCTTATATACATTCATTTGCTCGGAGTTTAATTTTTCAAACATTTGTTGATGTTCAACAGTAAGTTGTTTAATATTGTAGGACAACTCTTCGCGTAACAACCTGCTGTCTATCTCATGCATTAGTGTTTCATCTGGGAATGGCAAACTTGGAAAATCCTTTAAAGATTTATTACTTTTAAGCAGAATTTGCTCAATTTCATAAAGGCCATAATTTTTTAGTTGGAATTCGGTCAGGATTAATTCCTCAAAACATAAAATTTTCCTTTGACGATGCAATAGATCTTCTGTTAACACCTGCCAATTCTTGTTCCAAAGTTCAAAAGGATTTGAAATCTCACAAAATAGAAGAATAGTTACAAAGAGTTGACGTAACTGATTTCCCGTTGACCACAGGGAAACTTGTGATATTGCGTCATGCCATTCTTGATCACCATCCAACAGGCCTAACGCGTAACATGTTGCCTTGTACGTTGGATATTGAACTCCATTTATTGTTCTGATTTCCTTAAAAGAACGGGGACCCTTAACGACATTTAATAACATTCTAAGATAAAATCGTTCTCCAGAAGTAGGGTGTGCATAAACAATGCGACCAATTGATTTTCCGGCTTCCCTTTTTTTCCATAATTTGTAGTTTTGTTGCCAGACCCATTCTGTAGGAAAATCCACATATGTTAATTTCCTTGCATCTTCATACAAAACATTTGTTCTCATCCATTCTGTGAACATAGTTTTCTAAGTATCAAATCTATTAAAAACATTGTGCAACGAATCAGTATCTCGAAAAGTGACAGAATGTTCTCCAGGAAGATGGAAATTAAGCCTTTCTACACCTATACTTCGATATTGGATATCAAATTGAAATATTCTCCAACATGTTGCACATGCTGATAGATAACGATAGTCCAAGAAAGATTTTATCTCATCGACCTCTTTAATTTCTTTAATTCCATTACTACTATTTCGGGCAATGTTTTCCTCTAAGATCATCGTGGCTCTATCAGGTCGTTTATTAATATATTTGAAAAGATACTTTATAGACCTTGCTTTATTACACCACTCGACATTTATATGTGCTTGATACTTGACAACCAAATCAACATTTTGAGGAACAACATATCTATTATCTAGTTTCAGACTATTCTTATGTACGTATCTTTGATCATCTCTTCTCCTATATACGGGAAAACCATCTTCATTTGTTGTAGTTTCAGAGCAAAACTTTTTCGGGAAGTTCTTTGAACATTTATTTTTGTTCATACATGGTGCCCTTATATTTGCTTGTCCACACGGACCATGCATCATAAATTGGGAGATTGCTGCATATCCCATAGGATCTAATTGACAATTTGGAAGCTCAGCAGAAATGATTTGATCTATTTCAGTAGGAGATAATTGTTTTGCTGACCGATGTAAGAATAGTAATATATGTGCATGTGGTAGACCTCGTTTTTGGAATTCGATGGTGTAAATGGCTGAAGAAGAAAAAAAAAGATTAAGTTATGGCTTAAATATATAATATTTAGTAATATTTTGTTAATATATTTTATAAACGAAGTATACCTTCCATTACTTTCCCAAAATGCTTGCCTTGCACTAAGTCTCTCATCAGTTGATCAAGTTTTATTTTAAATACTCTTGATACAATATCAGGTCTGTCTTCAGGCTTTTGGCATGGAATTAAATCTAAAAAATTTTGAACCTCTGCCCATTTTGGATTCGATGTGAACGTAATAAACAAATCTGGATTCCCTGCCCATCTACAAATAGCCATAGCATCTTGAAAATTTTGAACCATGTAACGCAGTCCACCAGTGAAACTGGAAGGAAGGACTATACATTTTCCAACGGAGGCTGGTGTTGTATCTCCTTTTAAAATAGCATCTTTTAAACCGTTGTATAGTTCAGATCGCATTTGTGTTTGATTGTGTTGAACCCAACGTAGCCTTTCTTCTTCAATGTAGGTGTATGCATCAACTAAATACTGCTGGAACAATCTTCCAGAACTGTGAATTATCAAAGATTCATTCATTCTTTGTTGCAATCTATATGCATAGAATTCTCTAATCGTTACGCAATTCCTTTTTGTTTGTCGTCTACCTTCGTTATTTCTATACTTTATTCCAATTTGATAACCATTCTCTCCCTAAGGAAATAAGAACGGATATTGCATAGCCATATAAGATGGGTGCAATTCGCTTATTCTTCTTAGGCCGTTGGATTTATGTTCAACAACAATGTCACGTATGAAGTCAGAATCGTTGAGATCTCCAACAATAAGAGCGGCAACTTCATGGGCAGTTGGTAAATTATACATAGAAGGATTTCGTGATCGATTTGCTATTAGCCGTATACGTACTGGGATTAATTCTGATTCACGAAAGCGATCACGTGCCATCCTAAACACTTTAGCTAGTTGATTAAATTCATCGAGCATTTCCTTTAGTCCTTCTACGATTTCCTCTTCTAATCTTGTTGCACAATTAATTCCAGATAACGCTTTAATTCTGTTGGGTACTTCATTTACAGTATCATATATGTATAACTGTGCAAAGCGAGGTGTTTCTCCATCCATAGGTAGCAAAGAGCCTATTTTGTGATGATTTTGTCCACTTATGCGATATACATAAGGACCTCCTCGACTATTAATATGATTATCAACAACACCTCCAAGTGAAGTAAATGCAAACATTGAATTATAGGCTCTGATATTTTCTCTGAACTTTTGAGATCTTCTACCACCTTCATACCTTAAAAGATCCATTAGATAGGAAGGAGCTTCTTCTAAAGGAGAAAGTAGTATTTTTCCTTCTTGACAGCATATAGAAAACTTTGGATTTCTAGGTTTTTTCCCTTTCTCATTTCTTTCTTCATACCACAAAATGGCATTACAATATTGGCAAACTTGAGTTGGTCCTCCAAAGATCCAGGGTTCTAAAAATTTCCCTATAAGATATTAAATATATTTTAATATTGGTTAATATTAGGTCTTTAAGAAGTAACTATATTTTGAGAGTAAATTTAATAAAAACTTACTTGTTATTGATGGACCAATTATTTCTGGAATATCCTCAATCTCATCGCTTTTATCATTGGGAATATTCATTGATCCTTCATCAACACTTGCATCTCCTCCAATTGTTTGTTGTCCTATAAATGATTTTAAATATAATATTATAATTTATTAAAATATGCTATTATTTTGTTGTAATTGAGTTTTCTTTTGCATGATAGGTAGTTATAACCTGGTATTGTAGTAAGATTTGGTCTTTCGAAGCTCTTTGTAATTGTTTCGAAACTGTAACAGTCATCATTTGCCATAGTATTCTCATTATTGCAAGGTGGTTCGAGGATAGTGCGTGTAACAACACTTCCGTCATCATTCACTACAGATCGAGACACAATGTTTTGTGTGTGTTTTCTATAAACTCCGAGGATTTTAGCTAAATGAGAATCTATAGTCAACATAATTCCATGAGAATTTGAATTTGGTGGTAGTGTTTGGGGAACGATTTGCAAACGCCTAATTCGTGATTGTCTCTCATTACGATTATATATGATGTTTCTTCTTCGCAGTCTAACAAGCCTAGCACTTTGTACGTTATCCATCTATAAAGGAGAGTTGTTAGATATCAATACCAAATTATACTAATTGATAAATAATTATGTAAAATGTGCCATAAAGTATATGCGTTTAATTTCCTGTAAAATATATTGGAGAATTTATTAACCGCTAATTTAAAATATGATGAGGATGAGGAAAATTTAAAATCTAAAAGTAATTTAAATAAGATCAACATAATATGATGTAAAGTAACACTAAGAATATGATGTGTACCTTGACTTGAGATGTAAATCGCTTGGCAAAGATGGGACAACGATCGGTAACCTTGAGAAAAAGGGAAATTATGTTAAATAAATATAATAATTATTGAAATATTTCTGCAAAATATTTAGAATGATTCATTATTTGATCTATATTTATAACTTAAGAAAAAAATAAAATTTTCCTAAATTTAAAAAAATATGATGAAAAGTTATTTAAAAAATTATGAATATTTAGTATAAACCTTAAATGAAACTAAATGATTAAGATACGTAAGATAACTTATTAATATTACTAAATATGGTTAGACATTATTTTAAAATATATAAATTACATTTTTCATGTATTGATAAATGTTATCTAAATGTAAGTAGAATACACAATAACATATAGTTCAACATTCGTATTAATTTTTGTTTGCCAAAACGTTGCAAAAACTTTTTGGGTTGATAGTAAAATTAAGATTGAGTATTGTTTTGAATTGCTTTCTTTATGGGAAAAAAATCGTTTTATTTGTAAAACAACAAATTTCCAAATATTATTTAAATATCAATTTAAAACAATATGCATTTAGAAAATGTGAGAGAGATAGATATAACATTTAAAATATGAAGTGTACCTTAATTTGATAGTTGGGTCACGTTCGTTTCTCAAATAAAGTGCAATGGTTGAATAATCTAAAACAAAGGAGGAATTTTAAAATTAATGCAATCATTGTGGAAAGATGCATGAATTACTTTTCAAAATGTATAATTATTTGATGTATTATATTAACGAAGAAGCAACAAAACTCATTCAACCATGGGAAAAATATACAAATAAAAGTTAATTAATAATATGTCAACATTTATTATAAGTCATTAATGTAACAACATATCTAAGGGGAAAATAAATAACACAGAAACATTATAAAATATGAATTTACAATTATGGGTATGCCTTATAGCTTAGAAATTTTGACCGGTAAATGATTGTGTATCATTATCAAATGCCCCTAAAAGATCTTCATATACAGCTATTTGGGTTTTCAATCTTTTATTTTATTCAAGTAGCATATTGTAATCCCTGTCCTGCTCGTTGCAACACCAGATATGATACTGCATCTCGGAGAAATTAACGTCAACCACTTCAAAGTTAAATTTCTCCTTTAAATATAAAATTGCGTCTTTAGCGGCTGATTGAGTTGTGTGCTCCTTTCGAGATGAAAAATGACCCCAAAAGAGCTTTTCTTCCTCAATTTCAGTAACTTTGATCACTATGTAAGCGCGAAATAAACCATCTGCATGTGATCTATAACCGCAACTATAAAATTTTACATCTAACTTCTCAATTAAATGACAAAGTAAGGATTTGAAACATATTGGAATGTGAAAGCTTGGTTCCGCCATTATTTGTAATGTAAATTAATAGTATATTATGTTGTCGTAAAGAAAAGAACTTAAATAGTATTTTAACCAATAAACAGTGTATATATCCTAAACTATTTGCTCCTCTCTATACATTTTTATGTATATATTAAATGTCTATACATCTACAACTCAATAGTAATGACACCACTTTCTATATAGTACAAAAAAAAAAGACTCTAAACTCTATAGCCATACAACTTAATCAATCACATACTTTTTCGCAAAATATATTCCATGTATATATAACAAAGAGGAGAGAGCATATATATATAGATATCGTACATGAAACATGTGTGTGTAAATAACAAAAAGAGAGACATTATGTGAATTACATTTCTGAACGCATACTATTGTGTGTTGTAATTCTCAATCTCCTTTTCTTTTATATTTCACATGACACCCACTTATGTCTCGTGCTTTTGATCTAAAATGTTACTTAAAAAAATTGTTAATTTAATAACATTTTTGACAACTGATAGATAGTATATTTTACGAAGCTTTACTACATTTAAATATTTAATAATCAACCGATCTTATTTGTTTATTTTGAAGAAAAATGTAATATCAATAGCTTTATACTTTTAAAAAATGGAACTTGCATAGGAGAGACCATCTTTTACTTTCTACCTATAAAGAGATATTTTCTATCTAGATTGTAACCTATTAATCCAAAATCTAATTTATACACAACCTTTTTTAAATGATTAATACTAACCATCTTATTGTCCACTGCAAATTTTTTTTTTTTTAAAGTAAATTTAATTACAAAGTAAATATATTAAATAAAACTAATCACCAACACAATTAAAATGACATAATATATAGTAAGTTTTATATATAGTCTCCACTCTCAGCATCGTAAAGATTAACTTTTATGGGAAAAAAGCATTATGACTCTAAATATTATTTATACATAAAATAGAATTCCAATTTCAACAAAAATGTACACCAAACAATATCATTAACACGTGTGTATGGGTATTATCATTTCAAGCTTTAAATATTGTTCTGTTATAAGATAAAAATTTTGTTACTTTATACTAAACATAAAAAATATTTAAAATAAAAAAATTCACAAAAATAAAAAATTTAAAACGGTTTCAATAACCTAAAATTCTATTCTATATAATAATAAATATAGTGTTTGTCTAGAGATATAATGCAAAAATAAAATGTTGACCCTAAAGTCAATTAATCTTATTTTGATAATTGCAATAAGTTAATAAAGTGTTATTTAACTCGGTTGTTCCAATGATGATAGCCATTTTAACCGATATATCTTCCGACCAAGTGTAACTTCAAACCGAAGCAATCAAAATCTCACACAAGCTTTACAAACGCCTCTACTCACAAGAAATGAACTCAAGTGATATACATGTGCTATACAAAATCAAGAAAGGATCAAGAATATCAAACAAGTGAAGATACGCACAAGAAAATCAAGCATTACGAAGACTCGAATTATCATTAAATTGAGTGAGTGCTTAGATTTTATATAAAGATACTTTATTGATCAAATCCCTATAGCTCAAACATATTCTTGCATATTTTAAAGATTGATTTAAACAAGCTTGAAATTGAATTTATTTGAAAAAACATCATTTTACAAAGACCGAGTTTCAAAATAAATTCATATTAATTTTAAATGATCATATTTTAAGCAATAATAAAAATAGATATCTTAGAAACATATATTTGAAGTTCAAAAAATCATTATAATTTTATTTGGAACTAAATTATTATATTGCAAAAATATTTTTATTTTACATTTAAAATTCGCTCAATTTTTGCCCAGTTTTGATCTAACGGTAAGATGGAGGCCTTCCCGAACTCCGATTATTTTGAAATTTTTACAGTAGTTATACAACATCTCCTGGAAATTTTGAATAAAATTTGAGAATGATCCAACGGTCTAATTGGGAGAAATTAACAAAACAATTTTGATTTTCTTGTCAAAACTAGCTGTTGGAAAGTTTGAAAATGTATACCTTGGAGCCAAAACCTCTGTTAATCATCCCCAATGGCCATATGGTTTTGGAAGCTATATATATATGATGTCTTAGACATGTTTTAACACACTTGAATCATTCTACAAACTTATTTTACATATATACAAACTTATTCAAGTATTCAATTCATTTTATTGATCATATTCTTCATTTTTGAGCTATATATTTTGATCAATTTTGATATTTCTTAGTATTTGCTTCATTTGTATTTTGTCATATACAAGAGAGATATTGTACATTGGTGTTTGTCACCAAAACTCATTTGAATCATAATTGTGAGGGATGTATCTCATAGATTAGCAAGAGGGATTTTTTGTGAAAGTATTGAAGGTGTTTTCAATACTTGTGAGAGTGTGTGATAAGAATACACTTGTAGAGGTTTGATCTTCACCCGGAAGGAGATCGGTTATAGTGAAAATTCTTGAGGAACTAATCGAGCGCGGAGTAGGGGGAATAAGCCGAACCGTGTGGACAAAAAATCTTCGACTTCAAATTGGTTCAATCTTTCTTACTCAATCTCTTTATTTATTTGTTATATTAATTGATTGAAGTTGCTTATATTATTGCTTATTCTTGGGATTGATTACTTAATTGATTGTTTTCCTTGATAAACTTATTTAACTAAGTTGCTTTGCTTAAATATTTTAAAAACGTTTTAATTCCGCATTAAGTTTTTAAAACCCTATTCACCCCCCTCTGGGGTATTTTCCGACCTACAATTGGTATTAGAGGGTGTACTCTTGTTTTGATTTAATAATTTTAGAGTTTACGATCATGTCTATTTATCAAGGAACTGGAATCAACGAAGGTTCTTCCACCACTAGACCGCCTCTATTTGATGGCAAAAATTATAGTTATTGGAAAAGTCGTATGTGTACTTTTCTTCAAGCTAGTGATTTTGAACAATGGAAAGTTACAATCATTGGACCCTATGAAATTACCAAAACCGATGAAAATGGTAAAGTTACTCCTAAATCTATTTCCGAATATGATGAGAATGATATTAGGAAAATCCAATTTAATGCTAAAGCCTTGAATGCCCTACATTGTGCATTGACTATAGATGAATACAACAAAATTTCTAGTTGTAAAACCGCCAAAGAAATTTGGGATAAATTAGAAGTTACCTATGAAGGAACCTCACAAGTTAAGGATGATAATGTAGGTCGAAAAATACCCTAGAGGGGGGTGAATAGGGTTTTTAAAACTTAATGGGATTTTTCAAATCAATTTAAAAATGTTTGATGTCTATATCAATTAACCAAACAATAAACAAAGATAAATCCAATCACAAGATGCAAATAACACAATATAAAAGATCAAGACATAGAAAGATTGAACCGATCAAAGTCAAAGACTTTTTGTCCACACGGTTCGGCTTGTTAGCCCCTACTCCGCGCTCGGTTAGTACCCCGAGAAATTTCACTATAACCGATCTCCTTCCGGGTGAAGATCAAACCTCTACAAGTGTATCTTTCTCACACACTCTTACAAGTATTGAAATTCTCTCAATACTCACACAAGAAAAACTCTCTTGCTATCTTAAGAGATAAACCTCTCTTAATGTTTGAAAGAAATGATTTGGTGACTAACACCAATGTACAATAGCTCTATAGTGTATGAAGATTACAACTTAAGCTCACACTAAGAGATATCAACTTTGATCAATAGAATATAGCTCAAAATAAGAATGATTGATCAAAAGAAATGTTCTTGAATCTTAGAAATTGAATGTAGATGAAGAGAGTAGTGTTAGAATGATTCAAGTAAGTTTAAATGAGTCTTAGAAGTTGTATATATAGTCTAAGACAACATATGGCCGTTTGGAGGGAGTTGGTAAAAGTTTGGTACCAAAAATGGTAAAAAAATCATAACTCCAACGGCTAGTTTCTGGGCCATCAGTCGACTGAGCAAAGCTCATCAGTCGACTGAGTGGCCATCAGTCGACTGAGCAAGGCTCATCAGTCGACTGATGTACCCCACTGTCCTGCTGCCAGATTTAGCCAAAAACCAATTTTTCACATTTTTGCAAATAAGCTCAAAAATCATTTCTAATGCTTGGGGAGTGTAGGAAATAGGTTCCTGAGACACCTATTTTCGTTAGAGCTGAAAAAGAGATCATATACAATTAAAAATGAATTATTTTCAAAAACGGTTTTTCTATAAAAGAGGGTTTATGAAAGGATTTTAATTCAGCCTATGTTTTGATCAATCTTATGATATAGAAATATTCTATGAGCTATTATAATGATCAAATTGAAGTCTTTACAAAGGAAACTAAAGCACTCACTCACATAAACAATAACGAGTCTTCGAGGGCTTTGTTTGCATTGCTTCATTTCTTTTCTCCCTTGGCATATTGTTCTTCAAAGAAATCCCATGGAAGTTGTGTGAGGTGTGAGACATGGATTGCAATACTTTGTAGATGAATGACCTTGATTCCGGCTTTTCGGTTAAGTCCACATATGATCAATTTATTGTGGCTATAACTTAAAACACCAACTAAGTTAAATTACACAGATTAACTTTATTGTTATTATCAAAACAAGATTAGTGACTTTCAAGTCAACAATCTCCCCCTTTTTGATGATGACAATAAATTAATGTGTGTTTGTGATTAAGATCGTTAGTTGAGTTTTCTCAACGGGAAAACTCCCCCTCAAACTATGCATTAACAAGAATATAATAAGCATGCATAACAACAATTCAAACCATTGCAAGATTATCATAGAAACTTAAAACTTTTAACTAAGTTCAAATTAAATACTAGAGTTAAACCATATGAAAACCAAACATAGTACTTAAGTTCATAGAGCAACCAATAATAAAACTTAGAAGTAATAAAAGTGCATAATAAAAGGAGTGTGTACCAAACACTCTAACACACATATTTCTCCCCCTTTGTCATCAACAAAAAAGGAGAGAACCCATTGTTCACTCTTGCAGGTCTTGAGGGTCTTGCGGCCATTCTCCCCAACCTTGATCAACATGATAGGGGTTCCAAACCGGAAAAACGTGCTCCGGATGGTAGAGAAGAAAAGCTTCCTCATGAGCACTTTGACGATCTTCAATGCGATTAAAGCGGTTCGTCATGTTAGTTGAAAGAGCTTGAACTTGACCCGATAACCCTTGAATAGCTTGAAGTAAAGCGGCATTTGAGGATTGGCTACGGCCTTGAGAAGTAGTGGTTTGAGG
Organism: Lonicera japonica; assembly: GCA_021464415.1. NCBI lineage: Eukaryota > Viridiplantae > Streptophyta > Magnoliopsida > Dipsacales > Caprifoliaceae > Lonicera > Lonicera japonica. The sequence goes on along the minus strand of JAKCWG010000716.1, from coordinate 27,251 downwards.
GAGTTCGGAACTTTCACCTCCTACTTCTTCTTCTACTTCTTCATCATCACCCACTTCTTCGGATGAGCCATCACTTTCATCACCACTTGCATCTCTATCTCTCGGATCATTGGGGGTCCATTGACCATAAACCAAGTTGTATTTCATCAACCGAATCACCTTGGCGCTATATGTCTCATCACTAGTGGGAATGATAACATCAATCTCGTCCTCGAGTCGGATATTGTAGAATTTGAACAGTTGAGTGAGGGCCATTCCATAGACCAACCCTTGCCTTTTTCGATTGGTGATCTCAAGAAGATGATGAAACATTAGACTAGCATAGTCCAACCTATGTCCCATGACAATTGCCCATACCAAAAATACCTCCAAGGCATTGAGTGACGCACGGCTACCACGCCTTGGGATAATCGAGTACCCTAGGATTGAATGTATGAGATGAGCATCGAGTTTGAGCATTGCGGCTTTGATTTCTCCTTGCACATTACGAAATCTGCGTTTAAGTAAAATTCCCTTTGCCGCTTCCCTATTAAAGCCTAGAAGATCCCCAAAATTGGATGGAACTTCCGTTACATTATCAACGGGGAATCCGAATATTTCGGCTAATTCGGCTTTGTTAAAACTGATTCTTTGCCCATTGAGAAGTGTAACAAGACGGGCCTTGTTTGGACGCCCATTGTCAAGAACCGGGTGATGTAGGTTGGCATAGAATAGCCGTATGAGCCGAGGGTACACATTTTCACGAATATTCAAAAAGTTCATAATTCCTTAATTTTGAAATAGTCCAGCAACATTCAAACCATTAGAAGCGAATAGTTGAAAGTTGAATTGTTTACCTTCGACGATAGCCCGTGTCGAATAGTCGGTGTTGAACTTTGCTTCCGCCTCATCGGAGATGAACAAGGGCGGTAGTGGAGCTTGAGGTGGTTGAGCCGATGATGATCCTACTTGTGGTACGCTCTTTCGTGGGCGACGGGGGCGAGATGGTTGAGACATATCTAGTGATTGTGAGTTAGAAATGGGTTTTGAAAAAGTTAGGGTTCTAAGGAGATTTGGGATTTTAGGGTGAAAATTTGTGTGATTTGAGAGGAATTTGTAGGAAAGTGGTTAGATGGAGTAGTAAAATGAGTTTTGTAAAGAAATTTGGTGTAAGATATGAATTTTTGGTTGAGAAAATGAAAATGGTGGCTAGGGTTAGGGTATGAGAGATTGAGATGGGTTTGAGATATTTGAGATGAGATAGATGAAATATGTGGTTGATTTGATGTTGGAAGTGGAGGATTTTTTATTTAAAAGAGGTTTTGATGAAGAAAATAGAGAATAGATGATAGATCTTGAGGTTTGGAAGGGTTGAGGTGTGAGTTATCTCGAAATGGTGAAGAGAGAAATGAAGGGAAAACAGGGGAAATAAGAGAAAAAAAAGTAACTGTTGTCCAGCCTTTCTCAGTCGACTGATGAACCTCCTTCAGTCGACTGATGGTTCTTGATCAGTCAACTGATTACCCATTCTGCCCTGATTTACTTTGTTTGATCATTGTAAGCCCTAAACACCTAGAAATAGCAACTCTACAACATTTAAGCTACAAAAATGATATTAGTACATCAAATAACATGTAATGGAAGTACTAAGTATAAAAATGCTTAATTTATAATTAGCCAAATAATTGCACAATTTTGTATGCTTTAGAGACAAGCATTAAGGATCAATGTACATGAAAATTTTGGTCAACTAGATATCACATGCTCTAGTCATACCAATTTCTCGTCGAATAGTGCTAAAGCGATCATCGGGAAGTGGTTTAGTGAAAATATCCGCAAGTTGCGATTCGGTGCCAACGAATTCAATATCAACATCACCTTTTTGCACATGATCACGAATAAAATGATATCTTATCTCAATGTGCTTAGTACGTGAGTGTTGTATGGGGTTCTTGGTCAAGCTAATAGCACTTGTGTTGTCACATTTAATAGGAATGTGGCTAAGACTTAACCCGAAGTCTTCTAGTTGTTGTTTAATGTATAAAGTTTGAGCACAACAACTTCCGGCCGCCACGTATTCGGCTTCGGCCGTTGAGAGGGCCACCGAGTTTTGTTTCTTGCTTGACCAAGATACTAGTGCGTGACCTAGGAAATGACAAGTGCCACTAGTGCTTTTCCTATCGATTTTGCAACCGGCAAAATCCGCATCGGAATAACTAATCAAGTCAAATGAGTTCTCTCTTGGGTACCACGAACCCAAGGAGCTAGTACCGGAAAGATAACGGAAAATCCGTTTTACGGTAAGTAAATGTGACTCTTTAGGATCTGCTTGGAATCGTGCACAAAGACATACACTAATCATAATATCCGGCCTAGAGGCCGTCAAATATAATAGACTACCGATCATACCTCGATATTTCTTGATGTCTACGCTCTTACCGATTTCGTCTTTGTCGAGCTTCAATGTTGAACTCATAGGAGTGCTCATGGATTTGGCACCTTCCATGTCGAATTTCTTCAATAGCTCCTTCACATACTTCTCTTGATTGATGAAGATGCCTTCTTTGCATTGCTTCACTTGTAATCCAAGGAAGTAATTCAATTCTCCCATCATGCTCATTTCGAATTCTTTTTGCATACATGAGGAAAAGTCCTTGCAAAGATTTTCGTTAGTAGAACCAAATATAATACCATCAACATAGATTTGTACAAGTAGCATGTCATTGTCATGATTTTTGATAAATAAGGTAGTATCAATTTTACCTCTAACAAAACCATTGTTAATCAAAAATGAGCTAAGTCTATCATACCATGCTCTAGGTGCTTGTTTTAAACCATATAAAGCTTTCGATAATTTAAACACATAGTCCGGATAAACATGATTTTCAAAACCGGGAGGTTGTTTCACATAAACTTCCTCTTCAATAAAACCATTCAAGAAAGCACTTTTCACATCCATTTGATACAATTTAAAATTCTTAAAACATGAATAAGCAAGTAGCATGCGAATGGCTTCTAGACGTGCTACGGGTGCATATGTTTCTTCATAATCAATGCCTTCCTCTTGATTGTATCCTTGGGCAACAAGTCTAGCTTTATTTCTAACAATTACACCACTTTCATCCTTTTTGTTACGAAATACCCATTTAGTACCAATAATATTATGATCACTAGGTTTGGGAACAAGTGTCCACACTTTGTTTCTCTCAAATTGATTGAGCTCCTCTTGCATAGCCATCATCCAAGATTCATCTTGTTCGGCTTCAATATTGTTTTTAGGCTCATATTGAGAAACAAATGCCACGTTATTGCATACATTTCTTAAGGAAGATCTAGTCATAACTTTACTAGATGGCTCTCCAAGAATTTGATCAATAGGGTGGTTGGACACAAATTTCCAACTCCTAGGCAAATCATTCGAGTCTTGCTCGGTTTTGTTTTCTAACTCCTTAGGAGGAGCTTGAGCACTCGATGGTTCTTCCTTTAGATGTATCATTGATTTGAATATCCGAAATCTTTTGGACAATCTCAACATCATCATCGGAATGTACTTTGGGTGAGAAAGGATTTGACTCATCAAATACAACATGCATAGACTCTTGGACTACCAAACTTTTCTTGTTATAAACTCTATATGCTTTACTATTAGTGGCATACCCAAGAAAAATTCCTTCATCGGATTTAGCATCAAATTTGCCTAGGTGATCACGATCATTCAAAATAAAACATTTGCAACCAAAAACTTTAAAATAAGCAATATTTGGTTTCTTGTCATTCCATAACTCATAAGGTGTCTTATCTAACTTTTTACGAATAATAGTACGATTTATCACATAGCATGCGGTGTTAACGGCTTCCGCCCACAAATACTCCGGTAAAGAATGTTCATTAAGCATAGTCCTAGACATCTCTTGAAGAGATCTATTTTTCCTCTCAACAACACCATTTTGTTGAGGAGTTCTAGGTGCCGAAAAATTATGATCAATACCATGCTCGTCACAAAAGTTCTCAATATCAACATTGTCAAATTCTTTACCTCTATCACTACGAACATGCACAATAGAGACGCCTTTTTCATTTTGAACTTTTCTACAAAATTTAGCAAAAACATGTGGGGTTTCACTTTTGTGGGTGAGAAAGAACACCCAAGTGAGTCTAGTATAATCATCAACAATAACAAACGTGTATAACTTGCCACCTAGACTAGTAACCGAAATAGGACCAAACAAATCAAGATGCAACATATCAAGTGGTCTAGATGTAGTAATATCCCTTTTAGATTTGAAAGAAGATTTGTGTTGTTTACCAAGTTGACATGCATCACAAATTTTATCCTTAACAAATTTGGTTTTAGGCAATCCTTTAACAAGCTCTTTCTTAGACAAAGCATGAATTAAATCCATATTAGCATGTCCTAGTCTCCTATGCCACAACCAAGATACATCATTTATAGCGGATAAGCATTTAACATCTTGTTGAGATAAATCATCAAGCTCAAGAGTATACACATTGTTAGTTCTATATGCAACAAGTAAAATGGAATCATCACTAACATTCTTAACAATGCAACGATCGGATTTAAAAATAACTTCATAGCCCTTATCACATAATTGGCTAATGCTAAGTAAATTATGCTTCAAACCATCAACTAATAGAACATTATCAATGCAAGTAGAATGCTTACCAACCTTACCTATACCGATGATTTTGCCCTTGGCGTTGTCCCCGAAAGTCACATTCCCTCCTCGCTTGGGAATTAGACTTAAGAAGTTGTTCTTGTCTCCCGTCATGTGTTTTGAGCAACCACTATCCAAGAACCACTTGGTTTTGCTACCCTTGGCTTTCAAGCATACCTACACTATGACTTTAAGTAACTTCTCCTTTAGTACCCAAAATGTGTTGGGTCCCTTTGGGTTAGCAAACATAATGGTTCCTTTTGGAACCCAAGCAAGCTTCCTCTTAGGGAAACCTTCATTTCGATAGAAACAATGATCCACATAATGAGTATTTCTACCACAATATGAGCAAATATGAGTGGGATCATGAGGTGTATATGTTTTAAAAAAGTTTTTGTAATCCTTTTGGTTGTCAATTTGGTTGTAGCCCAATCCGGATTTGTCAAATACACACCTTTGCATTCCTAATAGTTTATCCAAATTATCCCTACCATTGGTGAATTTGGCTAAGCTATTGGTTAGATCATCCACTTGATCTTTTAATTTGACATTTTCTACTACAAGTGTGTTTGGAATTTCCTTTTCCTTTCCTTTTTTCAAAGTATTGATTTCATTTTTCAAAACCATGTTTTCTTTTTCAAAAGTTTCACACTTGTTAGAAATTATCAAATTCTCCTTTTTGAGGCTTGCAAACTTCTTAGAAAGATTTTCAAATTTGCTATGCAATTCCTCAAACATTTCATATAACTCATCATAGTCATTTTCATCATGAGCATCATCATTTATAGAAACATTATCATCGCTAAATGAATCATAATTAGAGTCTACCTCATCGTCTCTTGCCATAAGGCAAAGATTTGCCGTCTCCTCGTCGCTAGAGTCGGCATCGGATTCACCTTCTTCGGAATCACTCCAAGTCCCCTTGAGGGCATGCCTTACTTGTTTGAAGGCTTTATCTCTTTTATCTCTTCTCTCCTTTCTTCTAACCGGGCAATTGGTTTTGAAGTGTCCCGGTTCATGGCAATGGAAACATTTCTTGACTTCTTCGTTTTCAACTCTTGGTTGAATTGATCGATCATTGTTCCTCTTTGATGAAGAACCAAAGTTGTTTCCTTTTCCTTGAAACTTCTTCTTCTTTGCTAGAAATTTCATGAAGTTTCTAGAGAGAAGAGCCATGTCATCGTCACCGCCCATTGATTCTTCATTATCCTCTCGTTGACTTGCCTTGAGAGCAAGAGTCTTCTTGGCTTTTGAATCAACTTCTTCTTTTCTCTCCAATTCATTCTCATGCGTTTTAAGTGACCCCAATAGTTCATCCATGCTTAACGTTTTGAGATTCTTGGCTTATTGAATAGCCGTTACTTTGGGTCTCCACTTCTTGGGAAGAGTCCTAAGAATCTTTCGAATCTTGTCTTCATTGGAATAAACCTTTCCAAGGAGATCTAGAGCATTAGTAATAATGGAGAACCTACTATACATAGAAGCAAGTGATTCATTAGGCTCCATTTTGAAAAGCTCATAATCATGAACAAGCATATCAATATTGTCATCCTTGACTTGTGAGGTTCCCTCATGAGCAACCTCTAATTTGTCCCATATTTCTTTTGCGGTTTTACAACTAGAAATTTTGTTGTATTCATCCATAGTTAATGCACAATGTAGAGAGTTTAAAGCTTTAGCATTAAATTGGATTTTCTTAATGTCATTCTCATCATAATCGGAAATTGATTTAGGAGTGACATTACCCCTTTCATCGGTTTTGGTAATCTCATAGGGTCTAATGAGTGTAACCCTCCATTGTTCAAAATCACTAGCTTGAAGAAAAGTACACATGCGATTTTTCCAATAGCTATAATTTTTGCCATCAAATAGAGGTGGCCTAGTGGTTGAAGAACCTTCGTTAAGTCCGGTTCCTTGATAGATAGACATGATCGTAAACTCTAAGATTGTAAAATCAAAACAAGAGTACAACCTCTGATACCAATTGTAGGTCGGAAAATACCCTAGAGGGGGGGGTGAATAGGGTTTTTAAAACTTAATGGGATTTTTCAAATCAATTTAAAAATATTTGATGTCTATATTAATTAACCAAACAATAAACAAAGATAAATCCAATCACAAGATGCAAATAACACAATATAAAAGATCAAGAGATAGAAAGACTGAACCGATCAAAGTCGAAGACTTTTTGTCCACACGGTTCGGCTTGTTAGCCCCTACTCCGCGCTCGGTTAGTACCCCGAGAAATTTCACTATAACCGATCTCCTTCCGGGTGAAGATCAAACCTCTACAAGTGTATCTTTCTCACACACTCTTACAAGTATTGAAATTCTCTCAATACTCACACAAGAAAAACTCTATTGCTATCTTAAGAGATAAACCTCTCTTAATGTTTGAAAGAAATGATTTGGTGACTAACACCAATGTACAATAGCTCTATAGTGTATGAAGATTACAACTTAAGCTCACACTAAGAGATATCAACTTTGATCAATAGAATATAGCTCAAAATAAGAATGATTGATCAAAAGAAATGTTCTTGAATCTTAGAAATTGAATGAAGATGAAGAGGGTAGTGTTAAAATGATTCAAGTAAGTTTAAATGAGTCTTAGAAGGTGTATATATAGTCTAAGACAACATATGGCCGTTTGGAGGGAGTTGGTAAAAGTTTGGTACCAAAAATGGTAAAAAAATCAGAACTCCAACGGCTAGTTTCTGGGCCATCAGTCGACTGAGCAAAGCTCATCAGTCGACTGAGTGGCCATCAGTCGACTGAGCAAGGCTCATCAGTCGACTGATGTACCCCACTGTCCTGTTGCCAGATTTAGCCAAAAACCAATTTTTCACATTTTTGCAAATAAGCTCAAAAATCATTTCTAATGCTTGGGGAGTGTAGGAAATAGGTTCCTGAGACACCTATTTTTGTTAGAGCTGAAAAAGAGATCATATACAATTAGAAATGAATTATTTTCAAAAACGGTTTTTTCTATAAAAGAGGGTTTATGAAAGGATTTTAATTCAACCTATGTTTTGATCAATCTTATGATATAGAAATATTCTATGAGCTATTATAATGATCAAATTGAAGTCTTTACAAAGGAAACTAAAGCACTCACTCACATAAACAATAACGAGTCTTCGAGGGCTTTGTTTGCATTGCTTCATTTCTTTTCTCCCTTGGCATATTGTTCTTCAAAGAAATCCCATGGAAGTTGTGTGAGGTGTGAGACATGGATTGCAATACTTTGTAGATGAATGACCTTGATTCCGGCTTTTCAGTTAAGTCCACATATGATCAATTTATTGTGGCTATAACTTAAAACACCAACTAAGTTAAATTACACAGATTAACTTTATTGTTATTATCAAAACAAGATTAGTGACTTTCAAGTCAACAGATAATATTAATATGCTTGTTCATGATTATGAACTTTTCAAAATTGAGCCTAATGAATCACTTACCTCTATGTATAATAGGTTCTCTATTATTACTAATGCTTTAGATCTTCTTGGAAAGGAATATTCAAATGAAGACAAGATTCGAAAAAATTCTTAGAACGCTTCCCAAAAAGTGGAGAGCTAAAGTAACGGCTATTCAAGAAGCCAAGAATCTCAAGACGCTAAGCATGAATAAACTCCTGGGTTCACTTAAAACTCATGAGAAGGAATTGGCAAGAGAAGAAGAAAGTGATTCAAAAGCCAAAAGGTCACTAACTCTCAAAGCAACTCAACTAGATGATGATGAGGAGTTGATGATAGAAGATGAGGATATGGCTCTTCTTTCTAGAAAATTCATAAAATTTCTAGCCAAGAAGAAAAAATTTCAAGGAAAGGGAAACAACTTTGATTCTTCATCAAGAAGAAACAATGATCGATCTATGCAACCAATAGTTGAAAATGAAGAAGAAAAGAAGTGTTTCCATTGTCATGAACCAGGGCATTTCAAAACAAATTGCCTTATTAGAAGAAAGGAAAGAAGAGACAAAAGAAACAAAGCCTTCAAGCAAGTAAGACACGCCCTCAAAGGCACTTGGAGTGATTCCGAAGAAGGTGAGTCCAATGCCGATTCTAATAACGAGGAAACGGCAAATCTTTGCCTTTATGGCAAGAGACAATGAGGTACACTCTTCTTATGACTCATCTAGTGATGATAATGCCTCTGTTAATAATGATATACATGATGAGAATGACTATGAAGAATTATATGATATGTTTGAGGAATTGCATAAAAAATTTAAAAATTTGTCTAAAATGTACGCAAGCCTCAAAAAGGAAAATTTGATTATTTCTAGCAAGTGTGAAAACTTTGAGAAAGAAAATGTATTTTTGAAAAATGAAAACAAAACCTTAAAGAAAGGAAAAGAGAAAGAAACTCCAAACTCACTTGTATTAGAAAATGTCAAATTGAAAGATCAAGTGGATGACTTAACTAATAGTCTATCCAAGTTCGCCAAAGGAAAGGATAACTTCGATAAATTATTAGGAATGCAAAGGTGTGTATTCGACAAAGCCGGTTTGGGCTATAACCAAATTGACAACCGAAATGATTACAAAAACATTTTTAAAACATACACACCTCATGATCCCACTCATCTTTGCTCATATTGTGGTAGAAATACTCATTATGTGGGTTATTGTTTTTATCGAAATGAAAGTTTCCCTAAAAGGAAGCTTGCTTGGGTTCCAAAAGGAACCATTATGTTTGCTAACCCAAAGGCACCCAACACATTTTGGGTACCAAAGGAGAAGTTACTTAAAGTTATGGTGTAGGTGTGCTTGAAAGCCAAAGGTAGCAAAACCAAGTGGTTCTTGGATAGTGGTTGCTCAAAGCACATGACGGGAGACAAGAACAACTTCTTAAGTCTTATTCCCAAGAAATGATGGAATGTGACTTTCGGGGATAACGCCAAGGGCAAAATCATTGGTATAGGTAAGGTTGGTAATAAATCTTCTTATATTGATAATGTTTTACTTGTTGACGATTTAAAACATAACTTGCTTAGTATTAGTCAATTGTGTGATAAAGGTTATGGAGTTATTTTTAAATCCGAATGTTGCATTGTTAAAAATATTAGTGATAATTCTATCTTGTTTGTTGCTTATAGATCAAATAACGTATATACTTTTGAACTTGATGATTTATCTCAACAAGGCGTTAAATGTTTATCTGTGTTAAATGATGCTTCTTGGTTATGGCATAGAAGATTAAGTCATGCTAATATGGATTTAATTAATAAATTATCTAAAAAGGAATTAGTTAAAGGATTGCCTAAAACTAAATTTGCTAAAGATAGAATTTGTGATGCATGTCAACTTGGTAAACAACACAAGTCTTCCTTTAAATCTAAGAAAGATATTACTACTACTAGACCACTTGATATGTTACATTTAGATTTATTTGGACCTAATTCGATTGCTAGTTTAGGTGGTAAATTGTATGCCTTTGTGATTGTTGATGATTTTTTTAGATTTACTTGGGTATTCTTTCTTGCTCATAAAAATGAAACACCTCATGTATTTGCTAAATTCTATAGAAAAGTTCAAAATGAAAAGGGCGCTTCTATTATACATGTTAGAAGTGATAGAGGTAGAGAATTTGATAATATTGATATTGAGAATTTTTGTGATGAGCATGGTATTAATCATAACTTTTCGGCACCTAGAACTCCTCAACAAAATGGTGTGGTTGAAAGGAAAAATAGATCTCTTCAAGAGATGTCTAGAACCATGTTACATGAACATTCTTTACCGGAATATTTCTGAACGGAAGCCGTTAATACCGCATGCTATGTAACTAATCGTGTTATTATTCGTAAAAAGTTAGATAAAACACCTTACGAGTTATGGAATGACAAGAAACCTAATATTGCATATTTTAAGGTTTTTGGTTATAAATGTTTTATTTTAAATGATCGTGATCATTTAGGAAAATTTGATGCTAAATTCGACGAAGAAATATTTCTTGGATATGCTACTAATAGTAAAGCTTATCGTGTTTATAATAAGAAAAGTTTAGTTGTTCAAGAATCTATGCATATTTTTTTTTAATGAATCTAATCCTTTTGCATCCATAGTGCATTCCGATGATGATGTTGAAATTATCCAAAATGTTTCGGATATTCAAATTAATGATACATCTAAGGAAGAGCCATCGAGTGCTCAAACTTCTTCTAAAGAGATAGAAAGTAAGGGCGGACAAAACTCGAATGATTTACCTAAGTGTTGGAAATTTGCGTCCAACCACCCTATTGATCAAATTATTGGAGATCTATTTAGTAAGGTCATGACTAGATCATCATTAAGAAATGTTTGCAATAATGTGGCATTTGTTTCTCAATATGAGCCTAAAAATATAAATGAAGCCGAACAAGATGAATCTTGGATGATGGCTATGCAAGAAGAGCTCAATCAATTTGAGAGAAATAAAGTGTGGACACTTGTTCCCAAACCAAATGATCATACTATTATAGGCACTAAATGGGTATTTCGAAATAAAAAAGATGAAAATGGTGTTATTGTTAGAAATAAAGCTAGACTTGTTGCCCAAGGATACAATCAAGAGGAGGGCATTGATTATGAATAAACATATGCACCCGTAGCTCATTTAGAAGCAATTCGCATGCTACTTGCTTATTCATGTTTTAAGAATTTTAAATTATATCAAATGGATGTAAAAAGTGCTTTCTTGAATGGCTTTATTGAAGATGAAGTTTATGTGAAACAACCCTCCGGTTTTGAAAATCATATTTATCCGAATTATGTATTTAAATTATCTAAAGTATTGTATGGTTTAAAACAAGCACCTATAGCATGGTATGATAGATTAAGTTCATTTTTAATTAACAATGGTTTTGTTAGAGGCAAAATTGATACTACCTTATTTATCAAAAATCATGACAATGACATGCTACTTGTACAAATCTATGTTGATGATATTATATTTGGTTCTACTAACGACAATCTTTGCAAAGAATTTTCTACTTGTATGCAAAAGAATTTGAAATGAGCATGATTTGAGAAATGAACTACTTCCTTGGATTACAAGTGAAACAATGCAAAGATGGGATCTTTGTCAATCAAGAGAAATATGTGAAGGAACTCTTAAAGAAGTTCGACATGGAAGGCGCTAAATCAATGAGTACGCCTATGAGTTCAACGTTGAAACTTGACAAAGACAAAAGTGGTAAAAGTGTGGACATCAAGAAATATCGAGGTATAATTGGTAGTTTATTATATTTGACGGCGTCTAGACCGGACATTATGTTTAGCGTATGTCTTTGTGCACGATTCCAAGCGGATCCTAAAGAATCACATTTACTTGCCGTAAAACGAATTTTTCGTTATCTTTCCTGTACTAGTTCATCGGGTTTGTGGTATCCAAGAGAGAACACATTTGACCTAATAAGTTATTCCGATGCGGATTACAAAATCGATAGGAAAAGCACTAGTAGCACATGTCATTTTCTAGGACACGCACTAGTATCTTGGTCAAGTAAGAAACAAAATTCGATGGCCCTTTCAACGGCTGAAGCGGAATACGTGGCGGCCGGCAGTTGTTGTGCACAAACTTTATATATTAAACAACAACTAGAAGACTTTGGAATTAGTTTTAGCCACATTCCCATTAAATGTAACAACACAAGTGCCATAAGTTTGACCAAGAACCCCATACAACACTCAATTACTAAGCACATTGAGATAAGATATCATTTTATTCGTGATCATGTGCAAAAAGGTGATTTTGATATTGAATTCGTTGGCTCCGAATCGCAATTTGCGGATATATTCACTAAACTACTTTCGGATGATCATTTTTGCACTATTTGACGTAAACTCGGTATGACTAGAGCTTGTGATATATAGTTTATTCCAAAAAGTTCATAAAAGGGATTGATAATGCTTAATTTTGAGCATACATTATTCAATTATGCTTAATTTTATTTTATTTTTATTTTATATAAAATTTGCTTGTATTAATGTACACATTATTATGAGTATTAACAAGTATTTTTGCAACTTTAAATTGATAATTACCGATTCCCTCCTTTTTGATGAAGAAAAAGGGGGAAAAAGTATGTGTGTATGTCATGAGTGATAATGGTACACACTCGTTTATTTTATCATTTATTTTATTATGCTATGCTTGATCAAGAACTACTAGTTTGTCTATTTTACTTTTCGAACTTATGCTTTCGGTTAAGTTGTTTGAACTTATCTTATCTATGCAAGTATTTTTCATTTTAATAATTGCTTGTATATTTTTATCTATGCACCTATTTAGGGGGAGCATATTATTCATATGCTTAAAATTATTATCTTTTTTATAAACACAAATTAACTATATTGTCATCATCAAAAAGGGGGAGATTGTTGACCCTAAAGTCAATTGATAATTACAATAAGTTAATAAAGTGTTATTTAACTCGATTGTTCCAATGATGATAGCTATTTTAACCGATATATCTTCCAACTAAGTGTAACTTCAAACCGAAGCAATCAAAATCTCACACAAGCTTTACAAACGCCTCTACTCACAAGAAATGAACTCAAGTGATATACATGTTCTATACAAAATCAAGAAAAGATTAAGAACATCAAACAAGTGAAGATACGCACAAGAAAATCAAGCATCACGAAGACTCGAATTATCATTAAATTGAGTGAGTGCTTAGATTTTATGTAAAGATACTTTATTGATCAAATCCCTATAGCTCAAACATATTCTTTCATATTTTAAAGATTGATTTAAACAAGCTTGAAATTGAATTTATTTGAAAAACATCATTTTACAAAGACCGAGTTTCAAAATAAATTCATATTAATTTTAAATGATCATATTTTAAGCTATAATAAAAATACGTATCTTAGAAACATATATTTGAAGTTCAAAAATCATTATAATTTTATTTGGAACTAAATTATTAAACTACAAAATTAGAGACAATTTAATCATCAAACTTAAAACAAAATTAGATGTGGAACTGTGTATAGAAACCATTAGATTTATAAAAGAGACGGCAGTATTTTTTTTTCAAATTTCAAAGGGAGAAGATGGCAGTTATTTTTTTTTTCAAATTTCAAAGGAAGAAGATGGCAGTTATTTATTTTTTTTACAAATTTCAAAGGAAGAAAAGGGTAAAAAAAAGGAAAAAATGACACGTGGCTGCTTGAGAATGTGACACTTGTCACAACAAACCTGATTAAAGCAAAGAAATTATTGTCGAGAGTGGCTAAGTAGTAACCCATAAAAAAATTATGGAGAGAGATAGAAAGGAAAAGTTGGAAAGAACAGAGTTTTTATGTTGCTACATAAGTGGTTTTTGAAAAAGACACTCGGGTACAGGTTTTTTTTTTATATTTTTTTTTACCGGGGAATGGGAAGTGGTTTTTTTTTAAATTGGGAAGAGATAAGCAGTTTTTTATTTGAAACAAACATATTTCATTTTTAAAATTGGGGAGTGCAATTTTTGATAATAGAATATAGATTAATTTTTTTTTGTTAAATTCATCCGTTAATGTATAAAACTTCCAGGCAGTTACCTCATATTTTTTTGCTTTTTTAAAAAAAAATTGAAGAAAATAAATGACTTGTGGTAGAAAATTAAGGATAGGGTAGAAAGAGATGAACATGTGGGAGAAAATTGAGAGAGAGAGAGAGAGAGAAGAGAGAGAAAGGCCATGAGGATAGGGTAGAGGGAGAAGATACATGATACAATAATACACAATAAGATCTTGTAGTTAGATATATATCATTAATATTAGTTATTAGATTATGTATATATATATAAGTTATTTATATTATTAGTTCATGAGGGATAAAAAAAAAATATTGCAAGTAAATTGTTTAAGGTAGTAAATTTGTTATTAAAAATATATAAATTAAAGGCATAAATATTTGAATATAATTAATCTAATTTATTAATAAGTAACTTTGAAATTAGTGATTACAAAATTTAAAATAATTCAATTTGTTGTTTTATATGTATTAGTGGAACTTATCAGATAAACATACTGGTGTGTAGTCAGCTTTATCACAATTGCTTATATATTTTTATAATTTTATTTTTAGAAGAAAATAAATGACATGTGATAGAAAATTGAAGATAGGGTAGAAAGAGATGAACATGTGTTTTAGAGAAAATTGAGGAGAGGAGAGAGAAAGAGAGAGAACGACCACGAGGATACGGTAGAGGGAGAAGATACATGACACAATAATACACAATTCTATCATTAATATTAGTTATTAGATTATTATATATATATATATATATAAGTTATTTATATTATTAGTTCATGAGGAATGGAAAAATATTATTGCAAGTAAATTTAAGGCAGTAAATTTGTTATTAGAAATATATAAATTAAAGGTATAAATATTTGAATATAATTAATCTAATTTAATAATAAATAACTTTGAAATTAATGATTACAAAATTTAAAATAATTCATTTTGTTGTTTTATAAGTATTAGTAGAACTTATCAGATTAACGTACTGGTGTGTAGTCAAGCTTTATCACAATTGCTTATATATTTTTATAAATTTTTAAAATTGGCAAATTATTAATTTTGATGACATAAATATTAAATCCATTTAAAGTATAAATTAAAAAAAACTAATAACTATTATTGGTATACCATTACGAAAATAAATTAAACCAACAATACAATAATAAAATTTACCTACAATAAAGCATATGAAGATCAAAATTATAAGACATAAATTTAAAATAATTACAAAACCATGTAGTTTTATAAAACAAAAAACAAACATGAATAAACAAAGTTCATAAAAATAAACCACAAACATGTCTAAACAAACTTAGATAACTTGTTCAATACCAAAATAACATAAATGAAAAACCAGAAATTTAAGAGCCCCCATCAATTTCCTCTAGCTTTTTTTTTAATTTTCTCATACTCCTGCATTAGCGCATGAAAAGCACTTTCAACTCTCTCAAAATTGTCTTTGTAGTACTCCATCTTTTCAAAATTGTTATCTTCAATTACAAAGTTATGATTAAACTTCTAGAAATTGATCGCAGATCGAACGGCGGTATTTTCAGCACGTTTGATTGTTGTTGAAAAGCCCCAATATGCAACGGTATCATCATCTCCAACGAAAGGTTTTATTTCTACGTATGATCTGAAAAACTCATCCTCGAGGATGCAACCGTAAATAGGTGGAGGAAGACTTAAGTTTCGACATATTTCGTTGAGAAGAGCCCTGAAATCGAGTCTAATAATCGACGGAGAAGCCATATTTTGTAATAAGCTGCATTCAACATTATTAGTTATTAGATTAACAAAATGAACTATAAAATAAAATATTTAAAAGTATACTAATTTTTATTTTATTTTTTAAAAAAATTGCCTTAAAAAATAGCTTCCAATTGTCCTAAAAAACTGCATATTAATCTATATAAAAATTATTATCCCTCCGACTTACTCTTTAGCCTCTTTTTGTGTTCCTTTAACCAATATTTTGGGTTTCACAATTTTAGCTTTTTTTTAAAGTTTGTTTTACGTAACATCAATTTTTCATTTGTCAATTTTTCTTTTCGTTGATTCTTTTGGAAATAAAAATTTGCACAACTGAAATTTGGTGAAAAAAGGAAACTACTATCCCAATCTTCTCTATAGAAATTTAATGTTGGGTATATGTTGTATAGTAGGTCATATCATTCGTATCTAAGATATCCACACTCAAAGTTATAGATTATTTCTTTATTAATATATTGTATAATATTAATTAATAGAAATTTAATATTAATTTTATATTATGATACATTTTTGATATTTCTTCATATACATCATAATGAAACTTATTTAATAATTTTCTTAAGTACATGATTCTTAAAAATTGAAGAAGCATAAAACAACAATAGGGAAAACATTTTATATGTTTTATTTTTATAACAACTTATATTACATCTACTACTATACCATTTTTAAAACGTATAAAGCTATTGATATTAATATATTTTTCTTCAAAATAAATAAATACGATCGATTGATTATTAAATATTTAATGTAGTAAAGTTTCGCAAAAAAAACTATCTATCAGTTGTCGAAAATGTTTTTAAATTAACAAATATTTTTAATATTTTAGAAATATGAGACAAATTGGAACCTGCATGGGAGAAACCATCTTTTACTTTCTACCTATAAAGAGATATTTTATATCTAGATTGTAACCTATTAATCCAAAATCTAACTTATACACAACCTTTTTTAAATGATTAATACTAACCATCTTATTGTCCATTGCAATTTTTTTTTTTTTAAAGTAAATTTAATTACAAAGTAAATATATTAAATAAAACTGATCACCAACACAATTAAAATGACATAATGTATAATAAGTTTCATATAAACTCTGCACTCTCAACATCGCAAAGATTAACTTTTATGGGAAAAAAAATATTATGACTCTAAATATTATTTAAACATAAAATAATATTCTAATTTCAACAAAAATGTACACCAAAAAAATATCATTAACACATGTGTATGGGTATTATCATTTCAAGCTTTAAATATTGTTCTGGTTCTCATGCTCACAATGTCTTATGGTTATAAATTCACCAAGATATTTACGAAGGCATTAAAACAAAATTAGGCATTGGATGAATTAAAAGTAGTAAAGACAACATACCTGAATTAAACAATTGCAATAAAGAGAGTGGTCCAAGAATTGTTGTGCAGAGAGATAGAGGGGACTTGTAGAATAATTGGACAACTTATCTGTCAATATTATTCACAAAGAACAGCATGTTGAATAATAGAGCACATGGTAAAATAAAACCAAAACAATATCATTATTGTATAATTTGTCAAAAGCAAATGTTTGTTTCCATAAAGGCAATATGTTACAATAAGAAAGAATCTAAGATACATTTTAGATTCTTATTGTATACACGTATATATATCTCTCGTCCCTCTTTTTCTTCTTTTCCCTTTAATTTGCATCCATTTATAGTACTCTCTCTCTCTCTCTCTCTCTCTCTTCATGCTCTCTATCTCTCTCGAATTTGTTTTCGCTTGCTTTTTCATCTGTATACAAACTCTTGTTTAAAAATACACTGTCTGTCTAGAGATATAATGCAACAAGAAAATATCACCAAATATTTAAAAAGAAAAAAGAAAAAAAGAAACCACCCCACCCTTTTCTCTCTCTATATCTATCTGTTTCTATATACACGTATATATATCTCTCGTCCCTCTTTTTCTTCTTTTCCCTTCAATTTGCATCCATTTATAGTACTCTCTCTCTCTCTCTCTCTCTCTCTCTCTCTTCATGCTCTCTATCTCTCTCAAATTTGTTTTCACTTGCTTTTTCATCTGTATACAAACTCTTGTTTAACCCTTTAGCCCCACCCACCCCTTCTATCATTTTCGTAAAATAAAATGATACTAACATACTCATGTTTATTTATAGATCTATATTTCAATCTGTGGATTTTCTTAATATGGTTTAATTAATTAACCATGAAATTAAGAGATGTAATAAAAATATGGTTTGTATCTATGTATACACTTTGTTCCAAATAAGAATATGCTTGGAGAACAAAAAGGTAAAAGGAAAAGAAAAGGAGCACTTACTAAATAGAGACAATTTAATCATCAAACTAAAAACAAAATTAGATGTGGAACTGTGGATAGAAACCAACAGATTTATAAAAGAGACGACAGTTTTTTTTTTTCAAATTTCAAAGGGAGAAGATGGAAGTTATTTTTTTTTTCAAATTTCAAAGGAAGAAGATGGCAGTTTTTTTTTTTTTACAAATCTCAAAGGAAGAAAAGGGTAAAAAAAAAGGAAAAAAAAATTACAAGTGGCTACTTGAGAATGTAACACTTGTCACAACAAACCTGATTAAAGCAAAGAAATTGTTGTCGAGAGTGGCTAAGTAGTAACCCATAAAAAAATTATGGAGATAGATAGAAAGGAAAAGTTGGAAAGAACGGAGTTTTTATGTTGCTACATAAGTGGTTTTTGAAAAAGACACTTGGGTACAGGTTTTTTTTTATATTTTTTTTTACCGGGGAATGAGAAGTGGTTTTCTTTTTAAATTGGGAAGAGATAAGCAGTTTTTTTATTTGAAACAAACATATTTCATTTTTAAAATTGGGGAGTGCAATTTCTGATAATAGAATATAGATTAATAATTCAAATCCCGTATATTTTAACTTACAGTTTTCTTTTAAAATTGGAGAGCGAAAAACTTTTGGTGGATTAAAGGGGGAGATATATATATGTGAGAAAGTATTTCTAACAATTTACAAAGAGAGAGGAAGATAGGGGATAAATAATGAGAGAGAGAGAGAGAGAGTGAGAGAGAGAGTTTGATAAGAACTTAAACCATTTTTTGGGAGAGAGGCCAAAGTAATTTGAAAAAGGAAAGAAAGGTGGTTACTAATGGATAGGGTGCCTACTATGTATGGGTAGAAACCAATAGGTATATAAAGAGACGGTGTTTTTTTTTTTTTTCAAATTTCAAAAGAAGAAAAGGGACAAAAAAAAGGAGAAACTGAGATGGCAGTTTTTCTTTTTTAAATGTCAAACGGAGAAAACAGGAAAAAAAAAAGGAAAAATGAGAAATTGACACGTGGCTGCTTAAGAATGGGACACTTGGCAGAATGGAGTTAAAAGCCTCTATTATTAGTATTAGTTATAAGATAACCTGCCATTTATTGAGCAAAAGCCTCCAAAACCTCTAACATCTCCATTTCCCTAGTTAAAACGCTTAGGGCTTGTTTGGTTAGTGATTATTTTTCTAAATTTTAAAAACTCAACTTAAAATCAATTTTACTTTTTCACTTCCAAAATTTATTTCATACTCTCTCTCTACAATTATTTTTAAAACACCATAACTTTAAATCCAAAAATTAAAATTAGATAAAAAAATATATATAATTTTGAAACATAATTGTTGAGATCTATAAAATAAGATCCATTGTGACTATTTTTAGAAATTTCTTTTATGAGGTTTTTTAGTTGGTTGAAAAAAACTCAAACAAAAATCAAATTCACTTTTCCACATACTTCCAAATTCCACCAAACACCAAATTTTAAAAAAAACTCAACTTAAAAACTTAACCAAAACATTAACCAAACATCACCTTAGCCTCCATGTAAGCTTGTTAGGCAACTTAACATATATATACCAAAACATGTAAATAATTGATATACAAGGTTATTAGAGTATTTATATGTCATAATACATCATTAATAACTCAAAACGATTCACTTTCCGCTCATAACCCCAAACTACTACCCATTTAGTTCATATATATAACTATAGGTTGCGTATGTTGTCTAAATACAAGTAACGAGCTCAACACATGATGAGGATGGGTAACACAGGATATCTGAGTACTAACTAATCCATTCGCATCACTAATTTGATCTTAAACTAGCTCAACCTCGTATGCACACCCATAACCTAGGATTTTGTATAAAAATCCCCGTTTGATATAAAAATCCCCGGTTGGGGCGTGCGGTTAGAGGCTGCGGGCCAGTCGTACGCTTGCTGGTAGCCATGCGGTTGCGAGGCTGTGGTTGGGGCCCAGCCGTACGGCTGGCAGGTAGCCGTGCGGTTGGGGGGTGTGGCAACATTGGTCGTATCAGACTCTTGACGAATTCAAAGTCAGAGTCTTTCCTAACAGTCTTCTATATGCATGATGACTCAAGACCTAATATGAAATGCTTGTTTTATGAAAAACTAGTGTTCGCATGAGAGTCGTGGATTTGAGTGTTCACATACCCTCTCGTCCCAGGATTCTTATCTGCAGGAATTCTGGACGATAAGAAGACATATATTCACGACTCTCGCGTAGATCTCAGCTTGTTGATACCTGAATCAAAATATACCCTTCTGGCACGTGAATTTCGTTGTGTCTTACACGATGCAATCCACGACCGCCCCTTTCCTCTTGACTAGGCTACACGATACATCGGTCTTTTCTTCCGCCCTACCCTCAGTGGCGCATTTCTACCCTCGGTGTTCTGGATTTTTAACTTTTGTGCAGGGAGCTTTGACATTTTACCAAATCCAGGTGATTACTGCGAAAAAATGTTTCAAAGAAGGCTTCCCATATTCTGGGGAAAAGTGAAAAAAATGATTCTTGTTTATTTGTAATTCCTTCGTATGGATTTGTGCTAAAAGAAAGAATTCCCATCTTTGGAAAATGTGAAAAAGATTCCCATCGTGGGGAATGTGTCAACAAATTTATTCCCATTGTGGGAAATGTGCGGTAAAGGTTATTTCCCTTTGTGGGGAAAGGGGATCGAAAAAAATTCCCATCGTGGGGAATGCGAAGAATTCCTTTCTTTGAGGAATCCTAAAAAATTCCCTTCGTGGGAAAGAAATGGAAAGCGTTATTTCCCTTCGTGGGAAAGGGGTTCGGAGAAAATTTCCATCGTGGAGAATGCGAAGAATTTCTATCTTTGAGGAATCCGAAAAAATTTCCTTCGTAGGGAACACGTGGAGTCATTATTTCCCTTCATGGGGAAGGGAATCGGAGAAAATTCCGCCGTGGAGAATGTGAAGAATTTCTATCTTTGAGGAATCCGAAAAATTCCCTTCGTGGGGAATTCTTTGAACTTACCGTGTCAGGAGACCAAAATCTTTCGGCACTCATAGTAGGTATAAATTTAGTGGCATGAATAAAGAATGTGATGGGTTATTTTTTAGATAAAGAACTAAGTCGGTGGTATTTTTATTTTGGGTGCTAGTAAAAGCACCCTAATATTCCAATTTAAACACCCTTTTTTATAAAAAAAGGTAATTTATATAATTAGGTCATGTGTTGTTTTGAAGGCACCCTAGTCACTCAAATTCAACTCACGACTTTTTTTTCCCTTCATCGGTGCGTCTTTTAATTTTTTTTCGTCTTTATGCTTCATCTTTGTCTCTTTTTCATCATCGTCAATTCAGCACAATTATTGATCCCTCTATGTACCCAAACTAAAGCAGAAATCTGTGAACGTGGGGAAATAATGTCCAAAACATCTATTACATATAAGTAATATGAAGATATATCTCAATCGCGTGATTTTTTTTCTTTTCTTTTTTGTTAGGCAAATCAACCAAAGCCGAAATGACTAATTTCTCTTTTCTCAAATTTATTCCACCCCTCACTACTAGCCGCCTCTCTGCCTAGCTAAGATATGCAATAACGACATTGTCATCAATAGATATACGTATATGCATATATATATATATATCCCATTAAAAAGGGAACGAATCTTAATAAAAAGGAACCATTGCTTATTACAAAGATTAAGTTGAAAAACAACCCACGGATTCTCTAAGATTTTTAAGAATAAAAAACATCAATAGATATACGTATATGCATTTATATATGTATATGTGTCAAAGGGCTAGCTAATTAAATGCAGTGACAAAAAGTTCGTTGCATTCAACTCTAATTTTAGAAAAAGATTAATGTAGGGCTAGGACCGGTTCGGTTCCTAGCCAATTTTTGAAGAACCATTAACCGAACCATTAAATTATAACGGTTTGGTTCTAAGCATAAAAAAGAGAAGAACCGTTTAAGAAACGACGAACGGTTCTAACGGTTTGGTTCCTCCGGTTTATCGGTTAAACCGTTAACAAAAGAAAAATCAAAATATTAACGGGTATTCAGTTCTTCCAATTTATTGATTAATCGTTAACAAGAGAAAAATCGAAATATTAACAATTAGTGGAAAGAAAAACGGTTATTGTAAAGAATATAACGGGTTCGGTTCTTAAGCATTGGAATAGATCTTAGAAGGAAAAGTTCAATAACAGTTTCTTAACGGTTATTGGAAGAACTTATATTAAGAACCGTTAACCAAACCGTTAAGAAATGGCAAGAATCGAACCATTAAAATAAATTAGCAAATTTTGAATAATCAAACCGAACCAGTTTTATCGGTTCGGTCCGGACCGGTTCTCCGGCTCCCAGTTCTATTTTCCCAGCCCTAGATTAATGTTTAGTGACGTAAATTTTAGTGACAAAATGTTTGCTGTAAATATAATGTTTTATTTTAAACAAGCGTTTATCATTAGGGTACCTAAATTTATAAATATTCTCTTACAAATTTAAAATATAATATGGGTGCCTAAAAAATGGGTGTTTAAAATGAAATATCAAGGTGCTTTTACAGCACCCTTTTATTTTTAGAGAAAAACAATGCAAGCGGTGGGATTATATATATAGAGAGAGAGAGAGGGAGAGAGAAATTATGCTGGTGGTTAGGTTGGGACTCACAGTGGGTTGGATTAAATTTTTAAAGAGATATGGCCGGTAATGAGAACCAGATATGCGGTGGTCGGGCATTTTCAAGTGGGCGTGGGTGACGGTGGAGGTAGAAGTGGTGAAAAGAGTTCTTATTCTTCAAGAGGGAATAAATATGTTAATAAAAATTAATAAAAGATGGGTTAAATGAATGACAAATGGGTAAAATAGCTTAAGGCTTGAGGGCATGTTAGGTAATTCCAAATATAAAAGTTTGTGCATATTTGTGTTCAAAGTGAAAGCCAAACAAAAACAAAGGCACTTTTCTAATTACATATTCCACGAGACATAAATGTAATTTTTCCTTTCTAATTAGAATGACATTAGGAAATACTCCATCTCTACTACCTTTCTAATTTTTCCTTTCTAATTAAGTTTTCAAATTACCAGAAAAGAAAGTAGTTGTGATATCCCGTATCTTTCTATTAAAAAAAATTATATTATTATTATGTGATAAAATATTATGTAGAGATGATTTCACTCCTGTGTATTACGTACTGCCCCCTCTTTCTTTTTTTATGTACAGGTAAATCGATCGAGGCGGGGGTCAATTGTGGACTAACGAGTCAGGGGTGTTCTAGATTATTATTTTGATAGTGGAGAGGTGATGTATTTTTAATTATGAGGGTGGAGGGATTCTATAGATTGTATTTTTCACAAATTAATTTGATATATAAATGAAGTTGAAGTTTATTTTTATCACGTCTCGAACCTAACCCAGTTGGGGTTGTTACAGGATGCTTTATCTCCCTCCTGATGACTAGACTACTTGCTTGACGAGGGAGAGTCCCTGTAACAACGTCCAAATGGTTGATTAACATAACTAGAAACGGAAGATTTCTAAAACCCTAGTTATTATCACTTTAACACTCAGCTTGAGTGAATTATCCAACTTATTGTGTAATATCACAAAAACTACACACTCCTTTATTCATCGGTAGGTACACTGTACAAGTTTAAATTTCGCAATGACTATATGAATTGGACTTGTACATTTGGAATCCTTATACTTCCTTTCCTTGCACACACTTGTACCAAACAAAAATTTTCCAAAAAGGCTAGGTCAGCCAAGTGAAACAAGGACACAAGCATGGAAAACCCAAATTAACCAATGTTAGAACAAAGTGCTTCATCTTTATCCGATGATGAAAAAATTACCTAGCATATATGAGAAAAAAGTGTGTTGCGTTATATCAGAAAATATCAAGAAAGTTTATGGTTGATATAGACTAACCAGTGAGCGAAAATTCCATCTTGCATTTACGGGCTCGAACCATAAACGCAAATTTTCTCTTCTATAGGACCTTGCAACACGGCACATACCCCCAAAACTACTCAACTTGTTGCAATTAAGACATGTCACCTGATGAGCACAAGGTAAAAAAAGAACAAAAGATTCGCTCTTTATAGCATGCTACGCATTTCCTACTCTCGAAATCGTTTTTTTTGGGGACGAATCTTGTAAGGTGTGCAACTCAAGAGGTATTGTATCCGCAATTATGTTATCATCGGATAAGTGTGTCCTTGATGTTCCTTCATCAACAACGATAACGTGATGAATCACCAGACCTTCTAAGATTAGCTAATTCTTCCTCCAATCTCCGTTTGTCATCCTTCATGAGCTGAACCTCTATCTCCAATTTTTGGCGCAACATTGCTTGATTCCTTTTGATATCATCTTCCACTGTTTTATTTAACTTGCTTTCTTCTGAAACTCGAATATTGATCAACTCCAGTCGCTTTAAGTCGTCCCTCAAGTTTATCTGTAATTAATAATAATAAATCAGTTTCCAAACGCAAATTTTTCCCCAAAATTTAACAGAAATATATAAATTTAAGTGTTGTTAGAATTGAAGTGCTAGAAGATAGATATCCATCGAAAGACAACATGTCGACGATCTCTTTAAGGGGTAAAATGTGTTTTGAAAAATGACAAGCTTTATAATTATTCTAATCTAATACAACATTTATTGTTTCACAAATAAAAATAACAATTATATAAATAGAGTGATTCAATCCCATCATATATAATGCAATCTGTACATATAATTAAACAATCTACATGATATGCTATCATGTAAATTATTTTTCTCATTTACATGTTGAAAAATTTCAAACAGTTTGGTGATCTTCCAAGTTTCAACCAAAAAACAAAAGTAAAAAAACTGGAGGCACTCGCATGACGATAGCCAATGAGGCTTGCCACGTACGTGGAACAGAGAAGATTGAAAATGATATAAAATCAATTGTTTTATTTATTATACAATCCACACCGTGTTGGCAGTATAACAGTGTTCGAAGAACCTATGTTAAAAATATAAATTTTAATAAATTTCATTTTCTTTGCATTCATATGCTTTTGCTTCTCATATATTTAATTAATCCAAGTGAAAATATTGTAATAATAAAATAACTTAGAAGTACAGAGTAATTAAAGTATTAAACTCTTGCCAATGAAAAGTGTTCAAATACCATTACATTAATATAACACGGTTTTATAGTATATATTTATATATATATTTAATGAGTGCATTTTTGGTACAAACCGTATTGTTAACGATGGTTTTTCGTCCCCAAAACATTGGGAGTTGAGTTTTTAGAGAAAAAAACCATTGCAAAAAGTTCAGTCTGTACGGACTGCTCCGCGCTTCAATTTTTATGCAAATCCATAGATTTGTGTTCGTATATTTATATTGAATGTCACTTTTGAAATCATTGTAAAATTGGCAATGCCGACATACATCAAATAATTACAAAAATGCAAGACACAAAAACTAAATTAAAATTTCACAACACTTTCTAATTGCAAGTATAACACCAATCAAGCAAATACTCAAGGAAGTAACAATTAATTTTTCAAAACACCATGCAAATGATTAAAATATTTAACATATTCTTAATTAAGAGAAAAACTAAACCTCACTCTTCTTGTATAGCCTTCTTCTCACTTGAATTGCCTCTTCCCTCAAATCAATCTGCTTCCCTTTGTCTTCCACAAGTTGCTCCTCAAGCTCCGAGCATAGCTTCTCTAAGGCCATTACCTTCTTCGAATGCTTTTTCTCCATCTTTACAAACTCAAGGCCCTTTACCCTATACTCGGTGTAGCTCAACTTACTTGCTTCGATATTTGCCCTATACGTCGAACTCATAAGCTCAAGACTCCTCATGTGCTCATTGTCACGCTCAAGTTTGAATACTAAGTTTCTTTAGGATATCCTCTTTCTGACAAATCTTTCATATCCAAGAATTCATCTTCGAGCCTTGTTTATATCTTGAACATCTTACTTTCGCTAACTGAACATTCTAACTTCAACAACTTGAGCTCTAGAAGAGTATAACCGAGCCTTTGGGCCGCTTGTATAAAATTTCTTGTTTTGCCCACTCTGTACGCTCCCTCAATTGTTTCCTGAGCTCTCGAGTGTAGCTCACCGCGCTCATGACCAAGTGATTTTTTGGGTGATCAGGTTCGTACTCTAGCCATGCTTCGATAAGGTTAAGATACTTCTCGTCTTCCTCCTCCTTGCAATTGTTTATTCTCTTTAGTTCATCGATTTGAAGAGAATCTAGCAAACGCGGCAAATTAGTCAAGGACTCCTCCATTTCCTTTGAAAAGCGGCTACAAATTTTGAGACATTTTCCTCTAAACCGCGCTTCCAATGCTGGGTGTAAGGTTGACTTTCTTTAGCAAGTCTATAATACTAGTATTAGTAGTATTACTCCTCACTGGTGCCACTACTACTCCCACGTTCTCCAATACTAGAATTCCCACTACAGTTATGATTTTCAACCCAACTGGCTTTATTTGTACTCAACTCTAGGATGTTTTAGAACACTGACTCTGTTGAAGACTACGAGATATTTTCTCCCGGGATGATAAGAAATTGGTAGACTTAGGGGGGTCAACCCGTAAGTGGGTTGCAATGAGAAACTTCATAGCATCAAATTTCGTCCATTTTAGGTGAGCTCTTTGCGCTAAAAATACAAGCAACTCTTGCAAGTCACTTATCCTCTCTTTCCAAGTCGTCGGCGCACATGTTCAGAGATAAGGCATTCTTGATCAATGCGTCCCTCATTGATAAAAAGCGATCGAATTATTCTTGATACTGTTGAAAAGACTTGTGCCATGAAATACATGCCGTTGAGTACAATTGCTTATGCGCTACTTCATTTTTATACCCATAGACACCAGCTCGTTTTAAAACGCGCTCAATTAAATTTTCGACTTCGACTCTTAATTTTTTATCTAGTACTTCTATATTCTTCTCCCCCATATGCTCATATCCGTATTAATAACATCATTGTGTGGAT
>JAKCWG010000012.1:0-100000 GCA_021464415.1 Lonicera japonica | reverse complement strand
AAGGTGGAAAATTCAAGGAGTTAAAATAAATGAAACATTTTGGGGTGGAACTCAATTAATCATAGCGTTTCAGTTCTACTAAGTGGTAGCCAACTAAAGATTTATGGTATAGTTATCCGTTGCGCGGCGGTTGACTATAGGATAACCCAATAGTCCCCCTACTGCTATACTATAAACCAAAACCGATTCCTCGAAGCTTTTCCCCCAATTATCAATACGATAAGATGAACATGATTTATACAAAATGGAATCCCTTAATCTACCCCACTCTCGGCGAAGGAAAATGAAACCTATGCCTCTGATACCAACTTGTAACGCCCCAAATCCCGTTAAAAGGATTTCTCCTCTGGGACCCAGTTCGTTACTGGTGTCGTACGTCGACGGCATTTTAACTGAGTAAAACTCCTGTGTAAAACATAGAAATCAACAATCTAAACAACAATAATATTTCTAGTTCACAAACTTTATCCACAAAAGAAAACGAAGCACTACAATTCAATAACTAGCCTCTAACGAGGTCCCAAGTACAACATTTTTCCAATCTCCACATACAATAATATTAGTAAGGGTTCAATACATGTATCACTAACAATATAACAACCATGGGTTTTATACAAGAATCTAACACATCTTATTGACAAAATTCTAA
The DNA here is from genome assembly GCA_021464415.1 of Lonicera japonica. Taxonomy (NCBI): domain Eukaryota; kingdom Viridiplantae; phylum Streptophyta; class Magnoliopsida; order Dipsacales; family Caprifoliaceae; genus Lonicera; species Lonicera japonica. The sequence goes on along the minus strand of JAKCWG010000012.1, from coordinate 99,351 downwards.
GAGTAATGGTATAGAGGCAATCTAAGAGGACGCATCTTCATTCTCCCATTTCCTAGAAGAACCTGTAGAGAAATCTGGATGGAAAGTAATTGGGGTGAGTCAAACAGACTCAGTGGGAATCATATATATATATATAAATAAATAAATAATGGGCTTTGTGTAAAAGACAATGTTCAGAAAATCTTTTTGTAAAATAACATGGAATCCCTCACATATGTATATATAGATAGTAGCTAAGAATGAAACCTTTTCTTTGAAAACCCGCGTATAATCCATACTCGATATAAAATGGAATCCTATGGCACAATTAACGTATTTCATCTCATAAATCTCAAGAATAGTCTCATAAATCTCACTACTATCCAAGCATACAACCAGGTCTGCATTTCGTGGCCTTTCAACCACGCGGCAGCAGGGCCTCCCGTTATTTTCCATGCACGGTTTCGGGTCTTGCACTCAGGGGCTGTCTGTCCCAACTTAAAGTCTCAATCGTTAGAGACGAACCTGGGACTTACCATGGACTAGTGCTAGCTTATGATGTCAATAACATATCAACCGGCTCATTTAGATAGTAATTGTGCCATAAAACATGATTCCCATTAATCACATAGAACATGTATAATGCAACCAATAGAAAATATCTCATATCCACGATTTATAACATCAGAACAACTTGTAGGCAAAGGTTTAACATAAAGAATCCACCATTAGAACCATTAAGGATAAGTATTAAATTTTATAATAGGAATTATTAACATTTGATAGGGTTCTAAGTGGGTTTTCATGTGAACCAAGAGAATAGTCATAATCTCTTGTAAAACATGTATTTTAATATATATATGTAGGCTATTCGAATCATCAATTTCAACACCAAAGCGGCGCATCAACATATACTCAAGAAACTCGTTTTACGTTTCTATAACTAAATATAACACCACATGAAACCAACAGAAGAAATCTCATATCAACCATTCTAAATAGTTTAATAACTTATAAACAATGGTTTAGTAACATAAAATCACCACTTGAACCCATACAAGTAAACATTTAGCTTAGTAACATAATTCATCAACCATCAAATGGGCTCCAAATGGGTTTTGTGCAAAATCAAGTAAATAGCCTCAATTTCTTGTTGAAACACATGTCTTTAATAATAAACAGGCTATCCGAATAACCAATTTCGGTGTAAAGGCGTAGTTTCGCATAATTCCCAAAACCCATGTAGAAACTAGGTATATTTGTGTATAAACATGTGGAGGAATGGTAATCAAGTAATAATAAGTTGTAAAATAGAGTTTAATGTTAGATTCCCACCTCAAGGAAGTTAGGTCGTCATACTTGAAGGGCTGAATCGAGCTAAGAACCGCTGAATTGCAAAATCCCCAATCCTATGCTTTGTGCCCTAGCCATGGAGGAAAGAAGGATGAAGAAGATGAAGATGGAGGTTTGTTTATGGGTTGAAATATAGATGAAATCCTCTCCGAAACCCCTTAGAAATGAGCTCTCAACTCTCTTTAACTCCCTCTTAAAGTTATGGTTCGAAAATGGGGGAGGAGGGGGCTTAAAATGGCTTTAAAATGGCCAAAACCGACTTACTGTTGTACCATGATCGATCATGGTCTCCCCATGATCGATCATGGAGTTCACTGCCAGCACATGCATTTTGGATCTGGAGCACTGTTCGTATTTTGGTCATAACTTCTTGCTCGGAACTCCGATTGAGGTGATCTTTATGTCTACGGAAAGATAATTCAAAGATTTACAACTTCCTGAGGAAATAGCCTCAAATTATGGACGAATAAATCCCATAAATTCATAGAAGACGGCGCTCTGCCAACGCGCTACCGAATGAACAAATTTTTTGCAACTCGCGTACTTTGCACACGGTTTTGACCCACGAAAAGTTTGAATTTGCTTCCGGTCAAAATACGAAAGTTGTAGGTTGTATCAAAGCCTAAACATAGGCACAATCAGTGGCTTAATCAATCAAGTAACGAAGAAGTTACGATACCTCGAAGTTGGCAAAAATTAAGAAATCGCGTAAAGTGAAAACACACGACTAACACCTCGATTTCGATTCGGACCACCCAAATTATGAAATGATCATTCCCACAAACTTGATAAACCTACTATGATGTGCCAGAGGTGTTGGATCAGCTAACAAGGGTCCAAAAGAAAAAGTTCATGCCCTAACGGAGATTGAGCATTAACCGGGCTTAAGAAGAGGATTAACTTAGGAATGGAACACGGGGTATTACAGCGTTTTAGCCACTTTGCTTACCCCCGTCTGCAATCATAACCGAAAACACTCCAGCAGGACTGTGAACGTTTGGAATCCTAGTTCTTAAAATTGAAAAACAATAGAATCTCCTATGGCATGTAAATAAAACCTTGAAGGTGTTTCAAAACTCTCAAAAATTGAGTCTAGAGTTTAAATATTTTCTCCCTAAAAAAAACTCTCTAGAATAATGTATTTTTTACTCAAACCAATGGTTATTTTTATAAGAAAAATATAGAGTTAAAGTCCTTTTTGGAATAGGTTAAAAATATTAAAAAAGAATTTTTTGCGATAAAAATACGTGCCCAAAAATTATGCGCCAGACCGGTACAAACCTTTATAAGTTGGACTGGTTCAAAATTGGAATTTCAAATCCATGGAAATTATTACTGCCGGACCGGTCCGGATTTTGCATGATTATACCGGTCCGGTACTAACATTTTGCTACTCCTTCGTTTTTAAGGCAACACGCGTATACATATTGGTATAAGCCTTGGCCCATTTAATTCAATTGAGAAGACACGTGGGTTTGAAAAAGTGAGCATGCCCGATTTAAAGAATTTTGACTTTTCAAAGCTTTTCTTTGTTTAAAATTTAATTAAAAATCAATTAAATATTTTTCACATTTTGCTTTTTATTTTTATTTTGCCATATTAAATTGGTTTGGACACTAATTAGACTCAAAATTTGGAGGCAACTTTATAGAACATGTTAAATATGAAAAAAATAAGTTTTCTCAATAATTTGTGTCAACTGGATTTTTCGAGTTACTACAAAACTCAGTAAAAATATTTAAAAAAAAATTTGACTCAAAAGATTTTTTAATTCGAATTTTAAGCTTAAACACCACCTATATTTTGAATCAAATCATAAAACCAACTTACCTTAGGTCTTGAATTATGTGAGATGAATCTGGTAAGTTCAGCGAACTTCCGTTAATTGTTCGATCTTCAAATCTTCAATTCGTCTCAAACAATTACAACGAGAAAAGTGTTCTTAGCATCGGAATCAAGCCAACTAAAAATATAAACCTAACACTTTAGGTGGTCAAGACACAATTTTGGTCATTGTTGATAGATTAACCAAGTCTGCTTATTTTCTTCTTATTCGAAACAACCAAAATGTGGTGAATTTGGGAAAACTCTATGTTCAGGAAATACTTAAGCTTCATAGGATTCCACTCACCATTGTGTCGGGCTGAGATTCTCGTTTTACATCTTAGTTTTGAGGAATTCTTTAAAAGGATTTGGGGACTCAATTAAAATTTAGTATGGCGTTTCATCTGCAAACCGATGGGCAATCCAAATGGGTTATCCATATACTCGAAGATATGTTGAAGGCATGTGTCCTAGATTTCTTGGGAAATTGGTTAGAACATGTTCTGTTAGTCGAATTTGTTTACAACAACAGCTTCCAGGCTAGTATAGCCATGGCGCCTTACAAAGCCCTTTATCCCCGGTTTGTTGTTATAAAGGTCGAGGAAAGAACTCTATTTGGACCGGAATTTGTGGAACAAACCAAAAATATCAAAACTATCGACAATATATTCTTACTACTCAGATTGAAAAAAGAGTTATGCTGATAGACGTCGTCATCCGTTAAAATTCAGGGTTGGTGATCACGTGTTTTTCAAAACTAAGCCTCGTTTCGGTATTACGCGGTTTGGTAGTAAAGGGAAGTTATCCCATCGACACATCAGGCCGTTCAAGATTTTAGAAAGTGTCAGGAATGTTAATTATCACCTACCTTTGCCACCATAATTATCCAGTGTCCATAATGTTTTCCACGTATCAATGTTGCGTCGGTATGTTCATGATCCTTCCTACATTGTTTAGTGGGAAAACCTCAAGGTATTAGATGACAGGACTTATGAAACCCATCCGATACAGATCCTAGATTGTCAAGACCAAGTGCTTCAAAATAAAGTTAGTCCCATAGTAAAGGTTTTATGGTTATATCACGGAGTAGAAGAGGCAACGTAGGAATTAGAGACCGAGATTCGTAACAAATATCCTAGATTGTTTAATTAATGTATAATATTTAAATTTCGAGGAAAAAATTTTATTTAGTGGGAGAGATTGTAACACCCTGTGTTTATATTAATATTAAACATGTTGTATTCAATGAATTTTGTGTGGAAATTGGTTAAATAATAATCTTAGTAGGTTGACTAGCGAAAGTTGAAAACGTTCCTAAAGTTTGGTTATTCCGATAAATTTTGGAAAACAATAAAAATTTAAATGCATATTTTGGGGAATCTCCTCTTCAGGAGTTTTAGATCTCTGAATTACCTTTTCAAGGACATAAAGATCATCCTAATCGGAGTACAGAGCGAGATGTTATGGCCAAAACAAGAATGGTGCTGCAGGGCAAGAATTAACCTGCAAAGCCGTATGGGAATTTTGGCATACTGGTCCAGCTTACAAATTTTTTGAGAACACTAAACAGCGGACCGGTATGGAGTTTTTACACAGCAGTTCAACATTTAAAAATTTGGGCAAATGGAGACTGCAGACCTGCATTCCATTTTTTACATACTGGTCCGCCATTAAAAACTGGGCACCAACTTTGAGCATAAGTTGCTTTCATGGTCTATTCATTTGCCTCCTATGCATTAGTACTGTGTTAATCGGCATCGTGGTGATTCTCTCGAGGACTTCAGGATGTTCTTGCAATATATGGATTGGAAGATATCTCTAGAGGAGTTTATATCTCTTATCTGTGATATGGAGGGCCTATAATGCCCTTGGTGATTGGAATGGAAGTATGTATCGATATAGTGCTTGTCGGGATGGAAAATAGGTAGGTCTCAGTATCCTTAGATTGAAAATCCGTAAACCCTCGGGAGAGTAAGTTTGGCCGCTTATAAGCTATCGGTGAGGAGTTCGGGAACCTAGGCAATTGGCAAGGCACTATGGCTTCTTTTGATATCTATATTCACATGAAATGGGGACAGTTGGTGTGACGTCCCGAATCTTGTTAAGAGATTTAGACCTCCAGGACCCGGTTAATCACGGCATCGTACGCAATGGCGGGTTTGAAGTATATCATTTAAAACTTATCTATTAAAAAATTTATATGTAAAGCCTCTTAAGAAAATTTTGGCATGTAGAGTCGGTAAATTTGATAAAACCAATCCTGTAAATGAGTAAACACAATTTAACTAAAAATAGAACTCCACATCTTTAAAATTATCAATCTTATAGAGATCGAACAATTCAATATAAGGCAATCCCTCTAATGAGGTGCCAAAGTTAATTAAAAGACTTTACATCACTTGTGAATAAAATTGAATACAAATGTTATCAATATACACAAGTCGTCTACGAACGACCATAAATGACTAAGTTATTCAGAGGCCTCTATACTCCATACTCGTACCATGCCTGGCCAAAAACATGCAAAACTAGTTTGGAAAATGGGAGTGAGCCAAACACGGGCTCAGTGGGCACTATAGGGTTATATATACAGAATAAGTTTTTAAAACAATATATCCAATGCATAATATATAACGGAAGTAGTTTTATTATTATCATGCATATATATATATATATATATATTCTATAAAACCCGTTATATACGTATAAGTTCACTTTATCAATGTAATGAAAACAATTTTATATGCGATGCATTCTAAATGCAACCCCATCCCTGTAAATATGATAAAGTATGTATCATCAAGATAATATTAAAATACCAATAAAATGTCAACCATAAATAGTAAAATAGTATCATCAATAAGTAGAACCATAAAATGAGCGTAGAGGCTAATCTTTTAACCACAATCTCATGTATATATGTCTATCATATATCCAACTACCTCATATCCAACTGTCTCATATCCAACATTTAGGATTTTCCGACTGTACACAGCTATCACGATCTAAGCCCCAAGGCTGGGTCCCCCCGTGGACAACTTAGATGTGCAGGGTATGGCCCCTCGCGTGGTCCCCCTAGCTGGACCATAGAGTATGCCGCTCCTAAAGTGGGATACCTCTACACGGATCATAAAGTATGCAGCTAGTATAACGAGGTCCCTCTACACAGACTAGGGTATGTAGCTACTAAGGCTAAGTCAATCCCATAGACCATTAGTGCCTGCTCGAACTCAAAATAGCATAGTTTACGAAAATAGTATGTATATATCAATTAAATTATATGTATCAATCAAATATGTACTCAACATATACATATATCATAACTCTATGTATATAGATATCCCCAAATCGTATCTTCGTATCTCATGTACTAGCATTATTGTTGTACTTAAACCAAACATACCAAGTTCGTTAACTAGTGCCCAGTAATGATTTTTATCAGTTAGTTTCGCAAACAGAGGAATTTTTTTATGATTTATAAGCCAAGTAATAAATATAATTTATGTCGCTTGAAATTCACGTAAACTTCCCCTTATGTTCTCAAGGCATGGATCCTTTAAGATTGATATAAAAGTGTGTCCAACATAGTTATGGACTGGCTTATTATTCAATAAATTTCACAAAAGGCCAACCAATGGCTTATATACAACAATAATATCACATATATGAGTAATCATAACTAAAACATACTTCAAACCATCAATTTCTTAATTATATATATGTATCGCTGTCATCTATCCACTATCGTATCCGTCTGTATAGGTTTTATACCAAACTTTGTACTCATTAATATATAATGGGGGATTCTTTCATAATTAAAAAATTTAAATTTTAAACATCACAAATCCACCAAAAGATTCAAAAATAATTAACCCAAATGCCCAAGCACAAGCCAATTTCAAAATTAAGCTAAAAACCCCCCATTTTGGTTTGAAATCAAACATATAACACAATATAATTTAAAAATAGGTTTTGAGTAATAGTGTTCCCACCTTTATAGGGTTAATCGCTCGAAGATTGAGCATTGAACTAAGCCGAATTGAAATAACCACGAAAATGTCCCAAAAGCTTGAACCTTAGCCATGGAGAATGAAGAACGTGATGAAGAAGATGAAGATTGAGGATGATTTGGTGGTGAGTTTTGATCATGATGATGGATGGTCGAAGATCCCTCAAACCCTCACTAGAATCGAGCTCCTACCTCTCTCTCAGCTCCTCTAATGGAGTTGGGTGAAATAGTGAGGAAAGGAGAGAGAAAGAGGCATATATATCTAGTCTAAAATGGCTAAAAAGTCCGTTGCCTCCTCTCTGATCGATCAGAGGCTCCATTACCCAAAGCTTTGTTCGTAATTTGGTTATAACTTTTCGCTTAAAACTCCGATTAGGGTGATCTTCATATAAACGAAAAGGTAATTCAAATATCTACAACTTACAAGAGGAATGTTTTCCTAATTGATAATGGATTAATTTAGAAAAATTCATAAAAGACAGAAGTCTACAACAATGTTATTGATAAGACCAAAATTTATAATTTGCTCACGTTGCACTCCATTTTGACCAATGAGAAGCATGAATTGGTTTTTGGTCAAAATGTGAAAGTTGTAGAATGGATCCAAACCTAAAGATAAGATTAAATTGGGACTCATTTAAAGTTCATATGAGAAAGTTATGATCTCTAAAAGTTGGCGAAAAACTCATATTGGCAAAGGTTCAATTTTTCACTGTTAGCCCCTGATTTCAACCGCGGCTTCCCGAAATGCGTTCCAATGATCCATGCATGCTTAATATCCTTAGAATGACTTGCTAGAAGGGTTGGATAAACTTCAAAGGTTCCAAAATGAAAAACGACTCCTCAAATAGATATTTGGCCTTAAATCGACTTAAGAGGAAGATTGAAATGGAAACAAAATACAAGCTATTACCGTTGGTCCCCATGGAATTATTGTGATAGAACTTAATCTCTTGCAACAATGGGTTATATTTGTTATTTGAATTCTCCATTTTGTGGTAAATGGTTGATACGGGAGGTCACCTGCATTAACACATTAATGCATTGTTACATGATGATGATTTTAAATTGTATTGTTATAGAAAGTATGATTTGACAAGGTATTATTAAACCTTTTTTAAAACACTTCACCCCTTATTTTCCCCATTACTGAGCAAATAGCTCACCCTGATTTCTTTAAAATAAAAAGGTACCTAGGAGTCTAATGAGGACAAGGAGACGACGAGATTAGGGACGAAGTAGAGGTTCTGATACAACATTTATTTTTATGATGTGCATGTCTTTAAAGGAAGCCACGTCTAGCCCGAAAGTTTTATATGTTTTCGTACGTACTTAGTTAGTTTCGTATGATTGTTATATGCACGTGTGAAAGTTATGCTACTATTTCGTATTACATGGCATGCTTGTTGCTTTAATTTTTTGATTTCGTAAATACCCATTTTAGTCCATCTAAGATGGATTAGTAATGCTCCAGGTCATAATTATGGGTTTTATCATGCTGGTTAAGGCGGGGCCATTATAGTACTAGTATTCCCACCTCAATTAAGCTAATCTTTGAGATTAAAAGCAACGGATCAAACCGAAATCGGAGAAATTGCCAAAGTGGAGCTTGAAACCCTTAACAATGGAGGAAGGGAATTGGGGCAGAAGATGAAGATGATGATGCTGATGTTGTGGGAATCAAAGAATCATGGAGGATCACTCCTAAAGACCCCTCCTTATTGAGCTTTCACCTCACTTCAAGCTTATTTTGAGTTTGGGACGAAATGGCTTAAGTGGTGGAGGAAGAGGACAACATATCTAGCAAAGGAAAAGTACTAAAAAGCACACTGCCCAACTCTGATCAATCAGAGCCTAAGCCTCTAATCAAAGTTTTAGGCATGGATGGAAGCCTATTCAGTTAAGTGATGAAGAAGTTATGAATGCTCAAAGTTGACAAAAAATTATAAATCGCCTAAAATTCAAATTATGTGTCTAACACGATGAATGAGGTTCGGAGCTCTCGAATTACCTAACAATTACTTATGTGAGTTTGAATATATAAATATGACATGTGAAAGGGGTATAAACCACACGGATTCTAATAGACCAAGGATTATAAACCCAAAATGAAATTAATCATGGTAATGGTAAAGTGACTCTAAGGCGAAGTGCCAAATGAAAAGTGGGGCGTTATAAGATTCCAACATCTCAAGGGTCAAGGGACCTTTGCAATAGATAGACTGAGTACTGTAAGCCTAAGATGAATCCTAGCTTTCCTTCGATCGATCCTAGAAAAGAAAAAGAGATATTTTGCGATTGCACCCCACATTTTGGGGGGTATTTTACAGTTGCACCACACATTTTAATTCCCTTGCAGATGCACCCCAGAGTTAGTGTTTGTTGTTAGCTACCATTAACAAGTATTTACATTGTCCCTAAAATATCACAAACGGCTAATTGAGAAGAATGTAAAAACTAGCCATTTGAATCAACACAAAAAAGCTTCCTATAAATTGATGTGCATCTCTCAGAGTTACAATACAAACAGTACAGAAAGAAAAAAAACAGAGTATTAAGCACCAGAAAAATGGAGAGGAAAAATGACCTGCAGTGGAAATGCTTCTGTTGTGGTGAAACAGAGCACTTGATGAAGGCTTTCCCATGGAAGAATTACCCTTGTGTTGCTGATGGTTGCCAAGACAAGATGAACCTTTATTGGTCAAGGCAACAACAAAGTGATGGATGTTGATTTCTGAGGTGTAGAGCCCAGCCACATTGTGGAGCGTTCTTGTGGATTAATGTACCTAAGAAGTTGAAAGAAGTAAGTGAAACAACTTCAAGCCAAGGAGAAGGAAGTGGCCATGTGAAGGTTACAATGGAAGAGAAAGGAAAGAGAGTAACCTATGAAGGAAATGTGGATGATGTGATTGAGCTCATGCAAAACAAGCTTATGTAACAATTAGCCTAGAAAATCAATTATAATGAATATAAGTAATGCAATGTTAGTAATATAATATTGTCTATTTCCATCTTCATCATGTTCAAATAACCGGTGCACCAAAATAACAAAAGAACATACCAACAAAGTACCCAAAAAATATACCAAGATAGACCCAAAAAAACAAAAAAAAATAGAGCGCTAGAAAAAAAAATACAAAGCACCACAATACTAAGTATGTACTAAGGGATATAATATTGTGATGGTGTCTTAAATATCTTCCTCCTCTGTGGCATTTGAGATGTTTCTTTTCTAGTTGGAGGTGGAAAAGGAATTGTTAATGTATTCCTACTTGCACCTGCACTTGACCCTCTTCCCCTACCTCTCCTCCCCACACTAGAACTCCTAGTACCCCTATCACTGCCACCACGACCAACGGTACCCCTACCACTACCACCACGACCAACAGTACCCCTACCATTGCCAACTCCTGCACTGCAACCACCACTAACAATATCCCTACCACTGCCAACACCTGCACTGCCACCACCACCAACAGTACCCTTACCTTTCCTAGTAACACAACCTCTGCCTCTATATGCTTTACTTGCAATTAGTCCCCTTTGACATCCTCTAGAATTATGCCCAAATCCTCCACATTTCCCACATTTTTTTTTGATTTTTTATTGGTTGTGATTCGGGCTACTCTTCACTTTTGTATTTATTATGTTTGGTCTTCTAGGCATTCTTGATGTAATTGGAGGCAAAACAATTTCAGTGCTCTACAATAAAAAAAGGGACATGGGCTGCAATACCTATAGTAGAACATTGATTTTAATTATTGGAATATCTAATTTATTTACCATAAAATAAAATGAAGTAATGAATGATAGAAAATACTTACTGGACAAATGGTAGTCTATGTTTGGTGAATTAAGTGTACTGCATGTACATATGGAATCCCAGTCACTTCCACTCACCACATCCACAAGTATGTTTATTTAAATCCACTGTCCAATGCTCACCCGTGTAATGTCTAATATAATATGTACCACCACCAGAGGGTTCTGTCAGGTAATCATGTACTCTGAGCTTGTACTTTTCAATCACCTTATTCACCCTTGGTACTAAACCTCCTTCATCCCACTTACTAGACTCCAAGTTTCTTTCATACATAATTTTCATGAGAAGGAATGAAACACCTGTCACCATTGAGCACACTGGCTTGTCCCTTATTGATATGATGAAACTGTTGAAGCTTTCAGTGAAATTATTGGTCAAGTGATCACACTTAGAAATATGATCAAAGTGTGACCGAGCCCAAAGGCTACTTCTCTCCTTCATCAAATAAGCCCTTGCACCACTTGCAGCTTTGTCTAACTCCTCCATACTCCTCTTAAAATCAGGCACTCTAGAAGCAGAAGCTGTAGCCCACGATAGACCCTGTGCTCTCCTCTCCAATATCTATTCGAGTTCTTAAACATATGTCTAAAACAGAATCTCTGATTGCACTGGGGGAAGTGGTCTCGGACAGCATTTTTAAGGCCCTTTTGTCTATCTGAAATTATAGTTAGTGGCAGCTCATACTTCTTTAACTCTGGACCAAGTAATTCAAGAAACTTATCCCAATTCTCTTTTTTACAAATAAATATGCCTAATAGGATAATCCCATTGTTGGCATCCATGCCAATAGCACACAAACAAACTCCCGAATACTTTCCTTTTAGAAAACAACCATCCAAGCCTACCACTGGCCTGTAGCCTTTAACCCACCCTTGTATGCTAGCTTTAAAAGCTACACATCAGTAATTGAACTTATTAGACATATCGAATGCATTCCAAGAAACTAAACTGCCAGGATTAGTCATTTGTATTTGTCTACAAAGCTTTGGAACTTGTAAGTAACTCACTTCATAGTTTCCATGGACCCTCTCCAATGCTTTACCCCTTGCTTTCCATGCCTTCCAATACCGGATTGTCACTATATATTTATGCCAAACCAGCTTCATTATATCTCTTGGTGTAAAACTGGTATGATGCATCCTCATTTTATCTTCAATCATCTCTGCAATCCACCTTGCACTAGCTAAGCAATTCATATTCTTCCCATCATTGACACATGTATCTTCATCATGTAACCCCCTTACAACCATGGTGTGCCCATCGTTTAGTCTCCTAACATAACATCTCCACAGACAATCAATTGCCTTACACAATGCAATAATATTGTCACTACAGTTCTTTTGAAACTTCATCTCACATTTTGATTTAATCCCATATAATTGAAGGTACTGTCTACATTTATATACAGTTGGACATACCTGCCCCACTACTAAAGTAGTTTCATAATGAAAATTCACAGTTTTTTTAATAATTGGATCTTCTTTGGTACAATCAAAAGTCTCATGGACAAACTTATTGAATTCAGGTATAAACTCACCTTTATTAGCTACTCCAATATCTTCAGGGTTAAGCATGTCATTATCACCTTTTGAATCTTCATCACTTCCAATTTCTTCATGGTAGTCATAGTCTTCTTCTGAGGAATGTTCACTAAAATACTCCTCCTCGGCATGTACAAGCTATAAAGGTTCACAAAAAGATGAGTGTACCCATCCAATTCTAGTGCAATATTTCTCCACAAGAATCTTAAATCATAATCATTCACAATTAACAATCTCGTAGTCCCAATCATGTAATAAAATGAACAAATTTTCCCTTTTGTTTTTGGGAAAAAATCATTAGTAATGTCTATGAATTGTTGGAAAGAAACAGAGTGTACATCAAAGTTTACCCCTAGTTTGTCCTTAAAAGTCCCACCCTTATAACTATTAGCCCTAATAGTTCGTACAATGGTCTCTTCCCAAAAACCTCCATAATGAACCCTAAGATTCCTAATCAACCATTTAGTCCACATTGCAAATATTCAAATAAAATCAAAATATATATATATATATATATATGAATCATTTGTTATCCTTAAAATAAATAAAGAAAAAAATGCCTAACATAGAAACTCATTAGAATAACTAAAGAATAAATGCATGATCAACCATATATGTTCAATGTATTGCAGAAAATCTTGTCCGTAAAGGATGATTAGGTTATGCATCATGATCAAACTGTTAGATTAGGGGAAGAAAAACAATAGTAATGGAAATGAAAACTTGCCAGTGCTCATTTGATTAATCGACGCTCCTTGTTCCCAATCCTTCAATGATGGATCTTTTGCACAAACCTTTCAATGGGTGTTGAAACCCTAGCTTGAACGCCCACTTTCTTTTTCCCGCCTTTGTTCTCACCATTGTGTGGAAAATGATAGAAACAGAGATGATATTGTGTGTATAGTGATGAAATTAACGAGTGCAAGTCACGTGATATTTTAAGGACAATTTGGTCCATGTAAATACTTGTTAACGACAGCTAGCAACAAACACTAACTGCGGGGTGCATCTGCAAAAGAATTAAAATGTGGGGTGCAACTGTAAAATACCCCTAAAATGTGGGGTAAAATCGCAAAAAACCCCAAAGAAAAAATTTGACAATGTATATCTAGGATCGATCCTAGGGGTTTGGCTACTTTCCTAATATTAGTACGCCCAACTATAGGGTTAACTCACGCTAGTAATAACATGCTCATGTGTTTAAATAAAAGCAATAGACGTGGCAATTATATTTTTAATGTGCCAATGAAAATTATTTTTATAAGGGAAAGAACCATCACATCACTAAATTATATAATCAATGGTCCACATTAATTTGCGAAAAAGAAAAAAATATTTGGACCATTAGATGTGTTTTCAACCCATCAAATCAAGAAAGTCAACAACTTTTTATCTCTCTTATTTCACCAATTTTAATCTCTTATCTTTTTTCTCTATCTATTTTTATGAAATTCAAAATACATTAAATTTAAAACAAAATACTATGTAAAGAGTTTGTATATTTAAAATTTACCAATAAAAGTTTGTATATTTGTATATTTAAAATTATAGATATAAAGTTACGTGTAAGACAAAAATTATAGAAAACTATTATAATCCACTTTTCTTACTCTTATTATAAAATTTTCACATTACTCTTAAAATTATTTCATTTTTTTCTAACAGCAATTTTCTATCTATATTATAAGATATATTTTTTTTCTTTATTTTGTTATTATTAAATAATGGTCAAAATTTGTTTACAAACCAAAAAGAAATGTGAACCCTTTAAATATGTTTTTAAGATATCAAATTACCCAATTACATAATACTTTTTTTTTGTCTTTTTTGATCTTAATATAATGATAAAAATATACAATTTGAAATTTGAGATTCAAATTTCAAAATTTTCTCACTCTTTCCCCTCACAATTTTTTTATAAATACAAGAACACTCTTTCTCTCTCACCATATATATATATATATGTATGTATTTTGTCTTTCTTAAGATTTTCATGGCTAAACGCCCATCAAGATACTTGAGATTTTCTACTCTTTTGAAGAATGTAATATTGTGTGGTTTACTTTCTTTTTTTTAAGAACGTTTATATATGGGTTTATGTAACTCATTTGAATAATGTATATATGGGTGTTCATTTTTTATTAGTAATTATTAACTCATTTACTTGGAAATCGCACCTTTATTTTATGACATGTATATTTAGTTGAGGATCCGATAATTATTTGTTTTAATGGCAGCATAGGTTAAGAATAGTGCATATTCTTTTGAATTTTTTCCTTTATGTGTGTTGAATATCCATTTTATAATCAATAGGAATAGGAATAAGAAAGTTTTCATGCATGCATGTGAGTTTTACACCTTTTTGATATCCCTGCATAATATTATTTTGTTTAGTTTTCATCCCCCCTCTTTTATTTCACCATACCGGACGGCACGGGCAATACCTAGTATACTATATGCAACTGAAACATAATATAAGAACATATATGTCAAATAAAACTCATAAGTAAACCTTTTGCTTGATTATCTAATATTTATCAAGTAAAACAAATTTGTGGTTAATAACCACAACTTAGTTGTTAACACAAAATTAATGCGTGAAATAAGTAAAGGGCTACTACGACACTTTCTATGGTCAACTCAACGATATATTAATTTACATAACCCAACCAATGCGTTATCAGCACGTGTCACATACTATTTACAACCTATTCATTATACGTAGATTACTAGTCGAATCCTTGCCTAACACATAATCTGGATGCTCAATCCTGCTAATCCACAATAAACTCCCAATTAATTAAGACACGGTACGCCACAATATTTCTATGTCCATGCACGTGCAACAAAACCAAATACAAATTACATTGAAAACAAAGTTACAAGAAGCTAAATAATATTAGACAGTAGAATAGAACATACATGCTCTCTAGATTTTCACTAATAAATTTAACACTCCAATAATCTTTTAAGCATAGCATTTCTCAAGGATTCATCACTTGTCACTCCATCAGGAACCATAATTACAGCATCTTGAAGCATCATCTCCTTCATACTCGACATGCTCATGTGATGAATGTGAAACCCTAACCCTTGAAGTGACTCCATCAATTTATCCACCGGGAAATTCACGTCCTGACACTGCATTCGTATCATTGCTTTCGTCCCAAGTATCTTAAAATCTACTTGCGTTGAGTCAATCGCAATATCCCTTGAAAAATAACCCCAACGGTAATTAATTGTACTCACCGATGTGCTTTGAGTATCAAACGTAGGACTACTTGTCTTAGGTACATTTTCCAATTCTAATCGGACTTTTGCCTCCAAGTTCTTAATTTTCGCCTTGATCTCAATCGTTGATGTATAAGACTGCATCGGATAGTAAAGACACTTTGTTCATCTTTGACACCTTGGGAACCACACTCCATAAAGCATAGAAGCAACGATTGAGTTTCTCTCTATTTTGCCTCTGTGCAATGATGTGGTTTGTTACCATGTCACTCCCAGAGCGCTTTTTCCCTCTCTTCCTTGGCTTGGTGTTTAAGTTAGACTATGAGAGCATAGGGCTCGCAAAGTCTAACTGGGCCGAGTTAGTTAATGATATCCGACTCGGACCAGTACCTAATAATAGTTCATTTGCTTCAATATCCGTATGCATGGGAATTCTCTTGTTAGGGATACAAGCCTCTAATCCATAAGTAGAGCTCTTTTCATAGCTAAACAAATACTTAGCTAGATTAACAAATCTGCTATCCTCTTTGATCAAATTAGAGGATCCCACTTCAAGAACACCACGAGAAGTCGGAATGCAAACCAACGTTACGAGTCCATGCATGTGAGCTTCTTTGGCTCTCGCGCAATCGTATAATTCTAGGCTGTTGTTATCATCGGGTAGCCACAAGTGGAAGCCATTAGTGAAACTCCGGCCGATGAAGTCATCTTCGGCTAGGAAAGACCTCGTCATTGACACCATGTAGAACAACTCAGGGTCTATGTTTGTAGACACCCCAATCCGTGACCCCTGCAAGAACCCTAATGACCTACAAGAACTACTGTTTTTGGAGTTCAGGACCCACCCGAGCGCCCGAAACTACCCCGAAAGGTTTTGTTGGCCAAAAAAACCTAATTTTAAGAGGATTGTCGTATGACATATCATTGTGTCGCGCGACAAACACTGGTATGTCGCGCGACAATCACCTCTGTATCGCGCGACAAACCCCTCTGACCCCGACCATCCACTCTCTGACAAATTAGTCTGTCAGAGACATCACTTCAGCCGTTTGTCGCGCGACATTGTACACTATGTCGCGCGACACTTGCCCTTTTTGGGAAAATATCGCGCGACGATCTTCCCCGAGCAGTATAAATAGGACAACACCCCCAAGGGTTGGAGGGGAGGGCAACTTGGATTTGGAGAATTATTGGCTTATATCCGATTTTCTAGTCTTTCGTCAATTATTTTCTGTTATAATCTTATTTCTGAGGAGTAATCGAATCTATTCCTGACATTTGACGTGTCCCGTCTCTGGAATTGAATTCTCAAAAATATCTAAAGAAGGAAAAGATCATTATCGCCGGAGATCTCTCTGCCGCATTATATTTTCTTTCTTATTATTATTCTCGTCAGGAAGGTAAAGAAAATCTCTTATAGTATTTAAATCATATATCTGTGTACTTGTTTTACTCCTGTTATTTAGTCCACGTTTTATTTGAATAAACTTATTGCCAAGTTATAAATAGTCTACCGTTTTCAAAATAAAAGACCCTGATAAAATTATTTCAAAAAATCAGAAGAATAAGTGCATTATCATCCGAATAAAATTTTGTTTTCAAAACCCGGATTGATAAGACTTATCTAGGAACTAAAATCAACATATCATGTCTTTTCTATAGACTGCGACGTGTCTGATAAAACTCCCCTCATAGAGTTCTAGTTCCATATTAAATTAGTCCCGATACAAAATCCGAACTTTTACTAAAGTAATCACAAAATGAGAAAACCGTCATTATCTGAGGAAATAATACGGGATACTCTTTCAAAATAAAAGGTTTAGTCATTTGTATTTACATCTTTCAATAATAAAAACATTGGATCTCGGAACACAAAGCTTTTTATCCCTTTCCCCGCTTTCCCAGAAATTAGGGTTTTCTCACTTAGAAAGTAGTAGACTGTCAGTAAAAGCATCCAAGCTTTTCAACATAAGATAAACGTATAAGACCACTAAAGACCGAAAAGGCAGAATGGGTGCTTAACACCTTCCCAAACAGTAATATAGTTTTCGAACCCTATAGAATCCTGGTTTCGCAGACAAATGTGTAAAGAAAGGCTTATCTGTAGCTCTTCCTCTTACACAACTGTTTTGTCCGTTTTCTTGTAAAATGTACTGGCGACTCTGAACAAACCCTCTTGCATCTAAAAATAGAACATAGGGACACATGATATGATTTATCAACCGATACAAGCAAATGGAACGACGGAAATCCGCTCCGACATTCCAGACGCCCAACGACGGGAACGAGACCCGGGGGTCGCATTTGTGGATTCTCACAGTGGCGACTCCGCTGGGGATTTTAGAAAACTAGACTCTTATATGTGGACTTTTGTTTATTTGTTGAATATTGGCTTTTACTGCTTTCCCTACTTGTGTTAATTGATTAAGAAGAAACCTTTTTCTAAAAATAGAAGTTTTCAAAAATACGTAATAAAGATAATGATATTTGTAAAACCTAATCTTTTTGAACTTTACATGCACTTTCACAAATCATGCATTGATTCTACGAGTGTGAATTTACCCCAAACCCTCGAAAGTATTATAAGTGAGTAGGGAGTTAGCTTGCTTGGGCCAGGATAAACCGAAAGCATTTACTTCCACTCTCCTTGGCCAAGTACGCCCCCGAGGTATATCGAGTGACGAGAACACTCACGTACCCGGGAAGTATATCAAAAGACTCTTGCACGTACCCGCCCCTGGGGTATATCACAAGGTCTTGCCAAATAGGAGGGAGCCTGAAGCCTTAACCGTTCGTACACCTGCGCTGCATATAAGATCGAGTCGGCTAAAACACTTGTCAAACAGCCGTAGGGGATGTACCACCTTACGGCTTACTTTACAACACCTTTTTAAAACCCGAGTCTTTTCTCGGCAATTTTTTAGTGGTTCTTTTGGCAAAAATCGAGTCGCATTGTAGTCTTCCTTCATCTTCGCCACGTGGTTTCGTCTACAGCCGCAAAACAATGACAGACTAGAAGGTTGGGCCGATCGAGATCATACCGAAAGACTAGTAAGACAAAGCACACCCGAAATGGCCGATGGACGCGAGAATCAAGAGACAGATCAAGCCTAGCCTCGGCATCTGCAGCTCAGCCAACTTTAGCCGAGATGCATCATTTGTTAATGACCGTCAGCATGAATCTAGCAAGCCTCACGAACGAGCAACAGAGTACCCAAGTTCGAGTATAAGAGTTGTCAGCCGGACGAGCCGCACCACCGGGGTTTGAACGACTACCACCGAATCGAGATCATAACCAAGGACAGTCATCACAAAGTACTTCCCCAGTTCAAGGAACCAATCCACCCCAAACGGGCCCTGTCATGGCCGGTCCCGTTCAGACCGATCCCAACAATCAGAATCAATGGGCCCCGGATTCAGGCCCCACTTACCAACAACAAGAGCCACCCATCATCTGGCCGCAACCTCAGTAGGGCCTTGATCCCCAATACCAGCCATGGCCATAAGTCCCCGCAAGACCTATTCCACCACCAGCCCTAGTAGCCCCTCTTAATGAGTACCCAGACATCAACTGACTTCGGCCAGTGTATGCAGAATCGGTTATAGCTCGGGAATAGCCCGACGAGGTGTCAAGAGAGAGTGAAAAAATGAAGAAACTGAAAGAGAAGATGAAGGTTCTGCAGAGGGGGATTTCCCTAATAAAAGGAGCAGACGAGATTACAGATATGAATGCCTTCTCCCTCTACCCGGAAGCAAGATTACCCCAGGGATTCAAACTCCCTTCCATCACCAAATTCACAGGAACCACACCTCCTAAAACTCATCTTCAATCCTACATCAGATCCATGCAAGTGTCCGGTTGTGGAGAGCTGGAGTGTAATACCCCGTGTTCCTTTTTCCGCGTTGACCTTCTCTTAAGCCCGGTATGGCTTAATCTCCGTCTGAGAGCGTGCATTGGGTTTCGAGTCCTTCGCACTCGACCGGATAGTTCTAGTATGTCATGTTAGTTATATTTAGTTTGAGGGAGTGATCGTTACGTTATTCGGGTGGTTCAGGTTGAAACCGAAGCGTAAATCGCGTGTTTCGACTTTTCGCGATTCGTAGATTTCTGGCCAAATTTGAGAGGCCATAACTTCTTCATCCGATATCCAAACGACTCTCCATTTTTTGCCACATCTTAATTTCTTTTCCCTCTACAACTTTCGTGTTTGGGCCGAGTCGAGATTCATCCGTTTCGAGGTCCGTTTCGGGCTCAGAAAGTCATTTGTTGTTGCAGTGACTTCCATGATCGATCATGGAAGGCCATGATCGATCATGGTCCTCCAGAGGAACTCCAGAAGGGTTCATGATCGATCATGGGGGACCCATGATCGATCATGGTTCACCTGAATGTCGGTTTTAAGCGTTTTTAACCTGTTTTTGACCCATTTTCACCCAACACTCGTCATTTTCGAGCTAAACACTTCCACCACTCTCTAGAGAGTTCTAGAGAGAGAGAGAGGGATATTCTTGTCATCTCTTCTTCCTCCTACAAGATTGGAGTGCCGAATCGCTTCATCCTTCGCTATTCATCATCTTTCTCGGCCTTCTTCCTTCCATTGGAGCCGTGTTGGAGCTAGGGTTTCGGCGAGATAGCTCATACGCTTCCTACTCCCCGGTCTTGCTTCTCTAAGGTGGGAAACTAGTACTAAACCTTGTTTTCAAATTATTTTCGTTGAATTAGAGTTTCGAACTCAAATTTGGGATTTTCATCATAAGTCCAATGATTGTGGGCCTGCATCTCAAGGGACTTTTGGGCAAGGTAAACACCTAGATTAGTGATGTATATGGATAGATTATTTCCTAGATATCATGAATCATCAGTTATTACCATGTTGTGAGCCTTATTCTCTTACCTACACGCCGTATCCTCACTATAGCTAAGGGAATGAACTAGGCTAGAGAGGATTTCGGGATTGGTGTTTGAATCATGATTGATTATGGATTATATGGCATAGATATGCATGGATATGTATATAGTTAAGAGTGTTGAACTCTATTTATGGTTGTTGGACCAATAACTCATTAGGGTAGAGTGAGATACCATAACATACGGGTTTAATGATTTGCATGGAGTGCGTGTTAGGCATTAGCAATAAAGATATGGCCTAGATGCCATCTAGTGGTGTAGTATCTATTGTTGATAGGGCATGGGATGCCTTAACTGGAATTGTAAGTGGCTAAGAAGAGTTATACGTACACTAGTTGAACTAGAAGCACAATGACTGATGCTTAGTTGGGCTACGAGGTTTGGGAATTAACATAGAACGCTTATGGCTGTAATTTGATACATATGACACATATGAGATGTAATATATATATTGATAATACAATCAATCGGCCGTATAATAGGAATTAATAATTTCCCGGATAATTGGATTGATAATAATGATGATGTGATGAATGATGAATGATGAACGATAATCATGATGATGATGATGATTATGTGATTGTTTATATATGTTGATTAGCCATACGTGTGATGGATGATTGATGATTATACGTTGTTGAATGAGGAATCGGTATATTCCTGTTGATGCGATCACACGTATGGGCTGGATATGATGATATACCGAGTACCGGGTAGCTCCCCGTGACTCGAAGGAGGGCCGCCTATTGCCGCCCATGGGTGAAAAGGCCCTAAAGCCGTGGAAGCGGTGACCCGCCCCCACAAGGAGACACTCTGTATGACAGAGCTCCCAACGAGACTTGTCCTTGGTTATATGAGTTTTCCCGGAAGCGGAGCAGGTCCCGTGTCGACTACTTCCTACCCCCGGGAAGTAGTTGGGCTACTAATGGTCATCACCCACTAGGGTCTGGTGTAGTTTCTCCAGAGTGTCGATGTGGTTTGTATGCGGTGCCTGGGAAAGTGACCGTCGCGTGGGTTATCTTCGAATGACCTACTTAGAGAACTAAGTCCCTGAACCACTCCCCACCTGGAGGAGACATGGACAAGAACCTTGGATCCTTCGGGACTCGCTGGATTCTCTGTTCTGGGCCTGGACTGACCGCGGGGTGAAACTGAGGCATTATACTGGAGACGTGATACGAGAGTTGTTGTGAGATTGTGATTGTGTTGTGATTATTATTGTATCGTATCATGTCTCATATTGATTTGTATGTGTTGCCTCGGCTATGATGTAATTGATATAAAGACTTATTAACGGTATACCAAATCGAGCCTTTCCAATATAAAGTGGAAAGAGATAATAATTATTGAACAATGATGATACACATAATATACTCGTGATTGGAATGGAAATAGTAGCACCACACGTAATATAAATCATGAATCAGGTGGCCAAGTATAAGGTTAAGTAAAGAGATAACGATGAATACTTGGCCTGAGATACGCCTTATGGTGTAGGCGACGTATAGCATAGAAGAGTGTGGAGTTACACTTCGATAAGTATATCGGCCTTAGGATGCTAGAGTTGTTATGAGGCGACTTTGGACTAGAAATCTCCTCGAGTTGTGGAATTCCTTGGGGTTTTATCTTATGGATGGCTAGAGGAGAGATCGGGTTGTTGGATATATGTATTCCGAGTAGCTAGGATAGAAGTCCTAGTGGGGTTGCATGCACTTGGGCTTGCATGGCATTGCATTGCACGAAAAGCAAAGTATTTTATATATAAAACCTATATAGTTCCCACTGAGCCCGAATTTGGCTCATCCCGTTTTCTAACAGTTTTGCAGGCACAGTATCTCGGGTGGAGTACGTGTATAGAGGCCTCTGATGTCCCAGTCTGTGTCTAGTCCTTCTTCGAGAAAGGACTATGTTGTATAATCAATTTGATTTCCTTTTTATTGTAAACGAACTATGATTTGATAAACGATTTGTATCGTATATTTGTATAAATGGTTTTATATATGTGGAGTTGATTTATGTATGGTTTGATGTGATTCTATTTGTATGAAAAAGGATTTTAAATGTTACAAGTTGATTTATTACCCGAACTAACTCCACATGCCTTGGTTTTGTAAAATGAGCTTTTAAACAGGATCATGTTTTATTTGAGAAAAGTTTTTAAAAGTTATGATTTTTATATTTTAAACCCGCCGTCGCGCACGGCATCCGTGATTAACCGGGTCCCGGAGGTGAAAATCTCAGAACGGGATTCGGGGCGTCACATGGAGTTGGCTCAAGCCTTTCACATGACTCTCACGGGGGCCGCCCTAAGATGGTTTTTCGATTTGGAGAGACGCCACACAAAAACTTGGAGAGATATCGTCAAGGTGTTCATGACCAAATACGGGTCCAACGAGGATTTGGAAATTACCCGTAAACACCTAGAAATGGCCAAGCAAGGCGAGAAAGAAAGCTTCAGCGATTTCGTTACACACTGGAGAGAGATGGCCTCCCAAATGTCCAAACGGCCCGATGAAGAAGAGCAGTTGGAGATCATACAGAAGAATTTCACTCCAGCTGTACTGAGTTGCACGGCAAAGCATGTGTTCCCACACTTTAGAGCCCTGTTGAGCATGGGGTCACAAGTAGAGGAAGAACTGGACAAGAAGGCAGAGACCCGAAGCTAACATACCCCTATCAAAAACCCTGCACAAGGAGACTTTTCAAGCACCGAGGCCAAGGAAAGGAGAAACTTTTGCACCCTTCCCACTACCCTGGTCAAAAACCTGGAACTACTCCAAAAGGTAGGACTGATTGCTCCACTCAACCCACGCCCCCCACCAAACCCTATTCCCAGCACCTGGAGAATGAATGAGAACTGTGCATACCATCAAGCAGCGGGCCATGACACGGAACGCTGCTTAGCTCTTCGCCATCGTATCCAGGACCTCATTGAAGCAGGAACCATCCCTGCACCCGGCGGGCCCAATGTTACTAAAAACCCCCTTCCCAATCATGCTCCTCCTGCAAAAATTAACGCCTTAACCACTGATGAAGAAAGTTTTGATCTCGTGGGACTCATCCGAGACGACCCTGCCTACAAGTCACCAGTTGTGCCGCCAAAAAAGGCTCAAGTTGCCCTAGGCCTCAATCCGATAATTGACCAATGGATGGCTAAAATGAACTTCCTACCCGGATAGGGTTTAGGAAAGGCAAATCAGGGGATCTCACAACCACTTACAATCAAAACCAACCCCGAAAAATCTAGGATAGGATGGACCCAGGATAAGAAGAAACAGCCGTGGAAGCCCCGAGGCCCCCCCAAGGAGACAACCTGTATGACAGAGACCTCCCCCGAGACTTTCAGTTGGTCGGTAGAGCCAGAGTCATCAGAAATCTCAGAGGGATCAGACCCAGTATCCCTTTGGATACAACAAATTACCCGTTCAGGGAGGGTATACCAACCACCACCAATGGATACCGAGAAATCACCACCTCCTAAAGAAATAGGAGAAGATCGAGTACTGGAACAGTTGAAGAAAACTCAGGCACACATCACCATTTGGGGCCTCTTGGTTGCCTCCAAACCTCACAGGACCGCCTTCATCAAACTCCTAGATGAGGCCGTCATATCACCAGACTCTACGCCCGAACAACTGCCAAACATGATCGGGTCCCTTACAGTCCAAAGAAGTCTGTTATTTTCAGATGAAGACTTATCTCCATTAGGAAATAAACAAAGTCTGGCCCTCCATATTACTGTTCGGATCTGAGGGAAAATTCTGCCATAGGTCCTCATCGACAACGGGTTAACCATAAATGTCAGCCCTTTGAAGACCGCCAAATGTCTGGGTATCTTAGACTCAGAACTTTCTCCATCAGCAGTGAACGTTAGAGCCTATGACAACACCAGAAGGGCCGTTCTGGGTTCCCTAAAGCTAGATCTCATGGTTGGTCCCGAAAACTTTTCAGCCGACTTCCAAATCATAGACATTCCCTCCAGTTTCAACCTCCTGTTGGGAAGAGCATGGCTACATGACATAGGAGCACTCCCCTCCTCCTTACATCAGAAGATCAAGATACCGCTCGAAGGGAATATAATCACCATCCAAGGAGATCCTGAGAGGACCTTGGCAGATCTGGAATTACCTATTTTGGGCATCGGGGAGCCAGAGCA
Source organism: Lonicera japonica (assembly GCA_021464415.1). Lineage (NCBI taxonomy): Eukaryota > Viridiplantae > Streptophyta > Magnoliopsida > Dipsacales > Caprifoliaceae > Lonicera > Lonicera japonica. The sequence continues at coordinate 74,526 of JAKCWG010000012.1, read as the reverse complement.
TACAGCTGGGAGGCTTTTCTTACGAGCCTCAAGTACAAGCTCTCACCACCCAGAGAATCAAGTATCTACCCCCTGATAATATCCCCGGTCTCAGCACCAAGATCACAAATATGCTGAGAATGATGAAATACTAACCTGGAGCCAGTCTGGGAATGGGATAGCCAGGATTACTTCAGGCCTTAGAACCATAACGAGGCGTGATATAGAAGGGTTGGGGTACCGGCACACCAAAGAAGACAACCAAGAGAAAAAGGGTCGAGGGCATCAGTATCCGAGTTTTAGCTCTCTTAATGGGTTTTTCGTCAAAGAATGAGAAGACTTCCCCTTTTGCGGCTTTCAGGAGCCTTGGAGAAACAGCGACGGAGATAACCTTCCAGGATGGGAAATCTTCTATGAAGAGGACCTTTATCTCAAGGAAAATATTTTGCACAGCTTCTCTACCAAGTTGACGATCGGGCCGACAGAAGAAAATGAAGACGAAGAAGATGAAAAGGAAGAAATGATCGGAGATCTCTTCGACGTCATGGCTCTAGGGGATGATGAGCCAAGAGACAACCCTGTACACTTAAGACACGCCGATCCAGATTACCAGAAAAAGGGGGGAAAGAGTGAAATTGTAAGGGTGAGAGATAAGAGTGAGGGTAAGACTAGGGAGGAGTCGCTCCTAGATCTACTATGTTTTGCGTTATCCTTTTAGTTTTGATTCTGTAATTGCTTATATGGAGATGGAAAGACTAAACGAACACCCTGAGCGGGAAGAATAGCGTATACAGAGTGAGGAGGGAGACACTCTTGTGATTAACCTCGGGACGGAAGAAGAAAGGAAAGAGGTCCGTATTGGGACAAGTCTAAGCGAGACAGAAAGAAATGAATTCACACAAACTCTGAATGAGTACGTGGATGTCTTTGCCTGGTCATATACCGATATGCCAGGTTTGAATAGCCAGATAGTCATGCACAAAATACACACCAAGCCGGAGTTTAGACCCGTCAAGCAGAAATTAAGAAAACTTACACCTGAGTGGTCCTTGAAAGTGAAAGAAGAAGTGATGAAACAACTGAGTGTGGGGTTCTTACGAGTGATCGAGTACCCTTCATGGTTAGCCAACATTGTGCCCGTTCCAAAGGCAAATGGGAAGGTCCGCATGTGTGTAGATTACCGAGATCTCAATAAAGCCTGCCCGAAAGACGATTTCCCATTACCCAACATTGATTTGATAGTGGATAATACTGCTAACCATTCTTTGAAGTCGTTCGTAGACGGTTTTTCCGGGTATAATCAGATCAAGATGCACCCGAATCACCAAGAGAAAACAGCATTCATTTCACCGTGGGGGACATACTGCTACACCGTTATGCCATTCGGGCTAAAGAACGCTGGGGCAACATATCAGAGGGCAGCTACCGCTATCTTCCACGACACGATTCACAAAGAAGTGGAAGTATATGTGGATGACATGATAATCAAGTTGAAGGAGAAGGAAGGCCATGTACCAGCCTTACGGGCCTTTTTTGACCGCTTTCGCCAGTACCAGATGAGACTCAATCCGCAGAAATGTGTGCTCAGAGTAACCAAAGGAAAAATCTTGGGTTATGTCGTCAGCCAGAAAGGCATCGTGGTAGACCTTGCCAAGGTTCGAGCTATCCGAGATATGCTCGAGCCTCGAACCGAGAAAGAAGTCCAGGGATTTTTGGGTAATTTGTAGTACATCAGCAGGTTCATCTCTCAACTTACTTAGACTTGCGAACCCATCTTCAAACTCCTGAGGAAGTCTTCACTAGGAGAATGGGACAATCAGTGCCAGGAGGCTTTTAATAGAATCAAGGACTACCTCTCCAACCCCCTAGTATTAGCCCCACCACAGACCGGACTGCCACTAATTATGTACCTAACCGTCATCGATTCAGCTGCAGGGGCCATGCTAGCCCAACACCTGACCGATACACTAAAAGAACAGGCCATCTACTATGTCAGCAAAAAATTGTCCCCATTTGAGATAAACTACACGCTATTAGAGAAATCATGCACCGCTCTCGTCTGGGTAACGCAGAAATTACGGTATTACATGCTGGCTTTTTCAGTCATCCTGGCATCACGAATTGATCTGCTAAAATACCTCTTCGAAAAACCGGCTCTCTCGAACCGTATGGCAAAATGGTTATTCTTACTCTCCGAATTCGACATCACCTAAATGACCCAGAAGGCAATCAAAGGGAAGATCATAGCTGACTATCTAGCCCATAATCCCATATTGGGGGACATGTTGGAAGAAGCTGAATTTCCAGATGAAACTATTATGAATGTTGAGATCGATGAAGACTAGAAATTATATTTTGATGGGGCCGCCAACCGAAACGGGAACGAGATAGGCATCCTGTTAATTTCTCCAGACCAAACTCATTCTCCGGTATCATATCGTCTAGACTTCTTCTGCACCAACAACATGGCCGAGTATGAAGCCTGTATAATCGGATTAGAGATCGCGCTCCAAAGGGGTATAAAGAGAATACAGGTATACGGAGATTCAGCATTAGTGGTCCACCAAGTTCTGAAGGAATGGAAGATCAGAGATGAGAAATTAGTCCCTTACCTCACCCGACTGAAGGATGTCGCGGGAAGGTTTGAGCATTCAAAGTTTTACTATGTCCCCAAGTCACAAAACAGTTTTGCTGACGCACTAGCAACCCTGGCATCTATGATCGATATCCCGGAGGGGATGGAAGAAATAACTCTTACAGTGCAAAGAAGATCAGGACCAGCACACTGCATGGCCCTTGAGGTAGAGAATGATGAGAGCGGGGACTTAACCGCTTGGTTTTACGACATATGGAACCTGTTGAAAAACCATCATAATCCCAAACAAACGGACAAGAAAACACGGGTTACACTCAGGAGATTAGTATCAAGGTTCATACTTTGTGCCGGGAGGCTGTATAAGAGAAACTACGACGGAGCCCATCTCCAATGTCTCACTGAAGAAGAGTCTGTCAAAGTGATGGATCAGATACATGGGGGCGATTGTGGACCTCATATGAGCGGCCATACACTTGCCTGCAAAATCATCAGACAAGGTTATTACTGGTCTACCCTGCAGAACGACTGCGTTAACCACGTACGCCGTTGCCTCAAATGCCAAATCTATGCTAAATCTCAGAAACTTCCTCCAAAAGAGTTGTACAACATGACTGCTCCCTAGCCTTTCGCAACCTAGGGAATCGACATTATTGGGAAGATTTCGCCCAAAGCCAGTAACGGCCATGAATTCATACTAGTGGCCATCGACTACTTCACCAAATGGGTAGAAGCTGAGTCTTTCCAGACCCTTGACACCAGGAAAGTTGCCCGATTCATCAAAAGGAATATCATCTGCCGGTATGGGGTCCCACACGAGATTATCTTGGAAAACGACACTCACTTCGAAGGAGAAGCTAATACAATCATAGAGGAATACGGTATTACCTGACATAGATCTTTGCCATATAGACCATAAACCAACGGGGCAGTTGAGGCCGCCAACAAAAATCTGAAGAATATCCTAAGCAAGATGACCAACACCTGTCGGGACTGGCTAGAGAAGTTACCATTCGCATTGTGTGGATATCGCACCACTGAAAGGGTCTCCACCGGGGCAACCCCATTTTCTCTTACATACGGGATGGAAGCAATCCTCCCTATTGAATTGGAGGTCCCTTCCCTCAGAGTTATACTAGAGAACCAAGTTAACGAGATGGAGTGGGTCCAGGCACGTTATAACGAGCTGACCTTGCTAGATGAGAAAAGATTGAGAGCCGCATACCACCACCAAGGGTATCAGAAGAGAATTGCTCGAGCATTTAACCAGAAAGTAAAGACTCGGGGTATCAATGAGAACGACATCGTGTTGAAAGAAATTCAGGAGCCAGCCAGAGACCCAAGGGGAAAGTTTGGGCAGAAGTGGACAGGGTCGTACATCGTTAAAGAGATTGACACTGGGGGGTGCTGCCATACTCACAGACTTGGACGAACAATTACTGCACTCACCAGTCAACATGGATCGATTAAAGAAGTATTACCAATAGATGTAACATGTATAGATAAGAAGTACGTAAACCTGAGCCCCAACTCAAAACTTTTGTTCTTTGAAAAATCAAAAGGGGAACGTAGGCAACCTAAGAAGTGACTTCAGGCCCGGTTTAAACATTGTAAAGAAATTTATTTCCCATAAACAGTCCTTCATATATTATTAAGGTGGTTCAGAACACCGGAAGTTACAAAGGAGATACAGCATACAGAAAAACCTAATCCCTAGGGGTTGGCCAAGTAGGGTCCTCAGTAGCCAAATCAATTCGAGCCTCATCCAGGATCTGGTACGCAAAGACAATGTTCTCCTCTGTAAGCTCAGAATCCATGAACCGGAACCACTCCATTTGGAAGGGATCATCAATTAGCTCCCCTTCCAAAGACCCCTAACGAGAACAGATGATGTCAGCCCGGAGGGGCCTGGTAATACCAAAACGGGCATAGTTGAACTGACGAGTCAGTCGAGCACACCACATCCTCTCCACCGATAAAGAAACATGCGGGGTCACAAATTTAGACTCAGAGGAGAAGTTGTTCAGACCAAGGGGAATGTCCTGAGGAACGTTGAACTGTCGAAGAAGACGTCCTGGGAGATAAAAGGAGGTAAACCAGAGCCCGCGGAGCCGAACATAGTTCTGACCCCCTGTACTGTGACGCCCCAAATCCCGTTCTGAGATTTTCACCTCCGGGACCCGGTTAATCACGGATGCCGTACGCGACGGCGGGTTTAAAATATAAAATTCATGACTTTTAAAAACTTTTCCTCAATAAAATGTCCAGTTTTACAAATGCTCGGTATGTGGAGTTTATTTAAGTAAAACCAAGTTTAAGAGGTTTACAAAACACATTAACACAAACACAATCACAACCAACTCCACATATATATATATATATATAAAAACCGTTTGTACAAATCCATAGCCCATCATCCAAAATAATGGTAAAATCCACACATAAATAGAAAGAGTTTAATACAACCAACGATTATATACAACCAAGTCCTTAGGTCAAGGACTACAAAAGATATAGGACATCAGAGGCTACTAGACTCGTAAACCTCGCGCCAATCCCTGATGCTTAACCTGCAAAACTGTTTAGAAAACGGGGTGAGCCAAATCCGGGCTCAGTGGGAACTATATAGGTTTTATATAGAAAATAATTGTTTTAGGTCAACGTCGTAGTTTGAAAACCATGCAGTGTAATGCAACTCACACACCCGTGTGTGCAAAACCCAATAGGAATCCCATCCTAGTAACCAGGAAGCTGACTATCTGATCAACATTTTCCTTCCCTAGACTTCCCATGGAATACCTTAAGCCAAATCTCACATTACTAGGGAATCGAGGATATAAACCTACTTAATACATTCTCAAGTGTAACTCAAGGCTATACTATGCCATCCAGTACATATACCGTATGTTGTGACAGTTGGCCAAGTATCTATTATTTTCTCTTTAGTTATAGTACGTTATGAATTCCATACTTGGCCACCTACGAGGCCTTATCCCTACTTCGTTCTCACAACCAAACCACGTACTCACACTTGTACGCCAAGTTTCTATGGCCATTAGCTATCAATGCTTTTCACTTTATCTATTAATACATTATGATTGGCCAACGCTTTCCTGTGTATATTATATTCCTTTACATAGTGTATGTATCATTATTCTCACTAAAAGTACACTCGTCCGAGGCAATATATAATCAACCATGCCATACAAGATATGATACAATACAATAGTAATGATAATATAAACAATTCACATCCACAACACAACAATCCGTATCATATCTCCAGTATAGTGCCTCAGTTTCTCCCCGCGGTCTGACCAGGCCCAGAACAGAGAATCCAGCGAGTCCCGAAGGATCCCAAGCTCTTGTCCATGTCTCCTCCAGGTGGGGAGTGGTTCAGGGACTTAGTTCTCCAAGTAGGTCATTCGGTGATAACCCACGCGACAGTCACTTTCCCGGGGACAACACCCCGAATATTTAACGAGGAGAACACCACATACAAACCACATCGACACTCTGGAGAAACTACACCAAGCGATACCCTAGTGGGTGATGACCATTAATAGCCCAACTACTTCCCGGGGACTCACCCTTTGGGAAGTAGTGGCACACGGGACCTGCTCCGCTTGCCGGGGAAACTCATCTAACCAAGGACACATAGTCCAGTTGGAAGGCAAGATACCTAGAGTGGGCTCTCCTTTGTGGGCAACACAACCACCGGCGGAGTCACCGACTTCATTTTTCCCGTGCACGGTTTAGGGCCTGTTCACCCATGAGCGGCAATAGGCGGCCCTCCTTCGAGTCACGGGGAGCTACCCGGTGCTCGGTATATCATCATATCCAGCCCATATGTGTGATCACAGTAACATACATCACATTTATTCATTTCCCACAATGAATATCATCATCATCATCAATCATACATCACATATATGGCTAAGCATCACATACATAATCATACAAGCGCCCACTCATCCATTTATCATCATTAACATCATCGTCAATCATTTCTACAAGAGTATTCATCACTCGTATACTCCATACGTTTATCGTCACATGATCATTCTCATAATAAGGCCAATTGATTCGGTAATCGCGTTATACACCTCATCATGTGATACGTGTATTCAACTAAGACCGTATATGTTCCATAATGATTCACTAGCTATATCATTAAGCCAAGTATTCATTATTAACCTCATATGTCTCATTACGTGTTTTATGGTGATACTCACGTCATCCTATCAAGCCATGTATTGGTTGTTATGAATCTAGCTCATCCGGCATACCAATACAACTCGCCTAGGTGTCCGTGTCCATGACCAGGGGCAATCCGTGCCCTAACAACTAGGTTTCATGTGTTCTAAAGAGTATCGAGACTAAACTCTCGTTACTAGTGCCTAGCTCGCTCCACGCAAGCCACTAGACTCGTACGCTAAGGCTTATCGCTCCACCTTAGTGGATTCTCACCACACATACCATAAATAATACCCTTTGGTCGTATCTAGTGGTATAGATGTGTATCTCTATCATTAATAACCCACAATCATCCATCTATAAGCACAAGATCTAAAAACCCTAATTTATAAGCCATACGAATAGCTACGGAGTTGGTTTCACATGAACCTCTAGCTACGCATGCTAAATCGTGGAACTAGATAATCAATCACGCTGTAGGAGTGATAATCTATCAATATCTATCATTAATCTAAGAATTATCTAGCCCAAGCCCCAAGAGATGCAAACAACACATGCTTTTGATCAAAATCCCCAATTTGTAGTTTAAATCGCTAATCATCAATCAAACGTTGGAAAAAAAGTTTTAGTACTAGTGTCCCCACCTTAGACAAGCTGAATCCACAACTCGATGAAGCGTAGAAGCCGTATTGTCCAAGCCCTAGCTCCAACGCAAGCTCCAACGAAGGAAGAAAGCGGGAAGGATGATGAATAGTGAAGGAGAAAGCAATCCGGGCCTCAAATCTTGGATGGGAGATGAGAGATGTGTATGATCTCTTCTCTCTCTCTCTAGAGCTCTCTAGATCCTTCCTTATTCCCTCTCTAAGTTGGATGCTCGAAAATGGGGTTGTGGGGGTGTTAAATGACGTAAAAATGGGTTAAAAACGCTCAAAACCGACATTCAGGTGAACCATGATCGATCATGGGTCCCCCATGATCGATCATGAAGCGTTCTGGAACTCTCTGGAGGACCATGATCGATCATGGCCCCTTCCATGATCGATCATGGAAGTCACTACAACAGCAAATGACTTTCTGAGCCCGAAACGGACCTCGAAACGGTTGAATCTCGACTCGGCCCAAACACGAAAGTTGTAGAGGGCAAAGAAATGAAGACGTGGCCGAAAACGGGGAGTCGTTTGGACACCGGATGAAGAATTTATGACCTCTCAAAGTTGGCCAAAAATCTATAAATCGCGAAAAGTCGAAACACGCGATTTACGCCTCGGTTTCAACTCGAACCACTCGAATAACATAACGATCACTCCCTCAAACTAAATATAGCTAACATGAAATACTAGAACTATTGGGTTGAGTGCAAAGGGCTCGTGTTCCAATGCTCGCTCTCTGACGGAGATTAAGCCATACCGGGCTTAAGAGAAGGTCAACGCGGAAAAAGGAACACGGGGCATTACATGTACTAAGCACCATCGCCCTTAGCTTCCACCAAGGAATGTTCCACCGGATAGCCCGAAAGTTCTCCGAAAACCACACCGTCCAATCAGAGGAAGACATAGTCAAAGCACCAAAGAGGGGACGACGGAAAAAGTGCGTTAGGTTGTCAAGCCGAACCCCGTTGAAACCCACCGATCGGAAACGCTCCAACAGCCACATGTATAGCAAGCGCGGACTTCCCCTGAAGAAGGGTGAGGCCCCCCTTTGAAGATCGTCTAGGCCATTCAGAGTTTCTGCAAGAACGATGGGCACTATGGACTCCCCATTCCTAGCATGGTAAATCAAACTCATGATAGTCGGATCAACACGGGAAAAGCCCGTCACCAGTAACATATCAGAAACAAGACAAATCAAGGCCGCCGCAGTATGCCCCACACTATAAGAAGCTCTCTCTTCGTAACGATGAAAGAACCTCACCATTTTATAGAGGTCAAGAAGCCCGTCGATAATAAAACCATCACAGGCCGCTTGGGGAATGGCTAACAAGGCAATCAGCATATCTCGAGGACCGATTTCTTCTATGGGAACTGCCATCGGGAGACGGACATCAGAACGCAACAGCCAGGAAAACTCCTCATAAGTAGGGCAGAGCTTATCTAGCCCAAAGCGGAAAAGATGATTCGCGGGGCTCCAGAAATACAAAGCGCCCAGCAAAAAGGAAAAATCTACAAGAAGATGGCACCAGCCCACTAAAGGACTAAATGCACCAAAGTTCAAACCATTCTCAGAAGATATCAGAGTATCTCGGGCTTCAACATAAGACAAATCAGAATTTGTACGAAAAGAGGACATTTTGGAAAGGTGTGGGGATGAAGGAAGGAGGATAGGTGTATTTATAACAAAAAAGAGGATCTTGTACCTATTTGTCGCGTGACAAACCCATATCCAGGAGGGATTGTCGCGCGACAATCCCCTTTGGTGTCACCCTATTTTTGCTTTTTCTTACACATAAGAGTCATTCTTACCAAAAGAATCACTTTCTGGATGCATTCTTGTTCTCACTTTGTTCTTTTGCAGGAACCCTAAGTATCACTACGCTACAAGGTATGGCTCCTAAATTACTGATTCATATAAATATGTTTTTTCACAAATAGAGAATAAAATTATATCATCAGACACAAAAAAAAAAAGATTTTTCATAAAATCCAATAAAAGAACAGTTTTTAAAACTAAAAATATGTCTACATGTCTAAAAAATAAAAACTACATATATGTCTGAACTAACTAAATACAGGAAAAGAAAACTATCTATCCTAGCGCGCTTCGACACGCTACCACTGTCACCAGAACCCTCCTCCGGAGTAGGATCGACCGCTGGGACATCCGGATGAGATGGAACTGCTACTGCCTGAGAAGGCCCCGTCGACTAGATCGGTACTGTGGGGTGAATCACCGAGGACCGTTAATGCCTAGAGGTCCGGCTACTGCTCCTCCAAGACTCTGACCAAGCGCGAGAGGAGGACAGGGGGTCGTCCACCCAAAGAGATACGTCGATCGCCCTCTGGTAATCGCGCATGTATGCTGTGGGGTCCTGACCAACAAACTGGAGGAGGTTCCAGTTGTAGAGGTATTGGGCATGGAGAGCTCTCAGATCTGCTGCACGAACACTCACCCGCTGCAAAAGACATAAGAGAGGGAGTTAGCACACTTTAAAAGATAAACATATATAAAAGACATCAGCAGAAGACAGAATAGAAGGGACATACCTCGTCACCCACACGGCCGCCCAGATAATCAAAGGTATCCTCGGGTAAAGGATACTCAGGCACAGTATAGCGGCGGAGACCAGCACCAACGTAGGTAATATCTTGAGGAAGGGGTGGGATATCTACTAGAGGAACAGACGGACCCGCCGGTACCACCGCAGAAGTGGACCCACCCTCCTCACGAATCAAGAACAAGGGAGGCCGGGAAGAAGAACCCCCAAAACCTGGAGATCGGGCCGGAGGGCCCATAGCAGCCGACGAAAGCGGAGTCAGTGTAGCATAAGTGCGGATGCCCGGAGGATCCACGATGACGACCGTCGCTCTCAAAGGGGGGACCCCGCTGGAAAGAGTGGTCACTGCAGCAGGAGGGGTCCGCCCAAACTGCTCATAGTCGACCCCGAAGTCCGCAGGCTCCCAGGATCGCTCCGAAAAATCTGCTGCCCCTCCCTCAGCAGCCTCAAAAATAGCCCCCGAAGATGCTGACGGACCAGTAGGGAACTCGAAACCCTCAGTACGCTGCTCCTCCATAGGTGTCGTCTGAGGAGGCTGCTCTGGAACAGCCGCTGTCCCACCTCCCTCACCGCTCTTGGGTCTATCATCACCTCCCTCGGGCCTATCATCGCCTCCCTCAGCACCAGCAGGGACGTCCCTCTCTCCCTCAGGGTCATCATCGTCGGAGTCCAAAATGTTGTCCCTCTGATCAGGGACAGGCGGCAGATGACCGAGGATCGTCCTGGACAAGTGAGTCTGCCCTCGTATATAGTTGGGGTCATCGCCCAACGCCCGGTATCTCTCGTAGAAGACCCCCGTTCCTGAGTCCCCTTCGGCTCCCTCATCAAGTAACGGGCAGCGAAGACAGCATAATCTCCCTCCTTGGTGAACTTCTGAAAACCGAGCCCGTCAACCATTGCCTGCACCGTCACCGGGTCGATCTCACCCGTCTGTCTCATTAGAACTGGCGGGAATGAAGGAACTCTAGGCCACTGGGCCGGTGTATGCTGGCAAATAACTCTCTCACCCAAGTAGAAGTGGAGGCCATACTCATCCCTGATGAGCCGCCTGGTCCTCGAGGCAGTCAAAGCACGGCCGCATCCGAAGTGGAGACCCAGATCACCCTAGGGGGCCCACTCAATCTGAACGAGAAACAAAAATTTTATTTCAGTTATTTATATTCTATTTTACTATTCATCTATTTGAAGAGAAAGAATACTAAAATACTTACATGCTCCTCCAATAGGTCATGGACCGCAGCAGCTCCAGTCTCCCGAGTACGATACACATAAGGAGCTCTATAGTTCCCCGCGATGAATCGGCAGAGAAAGGGAAACTGGTCCTTGTTCTCAACGAGGAGATCCACCTGGGCGCGACCCAGACGAGTATAAGATACAAACCAGCTCTGAAATAGATAAAAAAATAGGCAAAAAGAATGTCAGCAACAACCAACAGATAAATATGTAAGGGACTGAAGCAAAAATAAGGGAACAAAAGTATGTACGTCCCACAGCAAAGAAAAGCCCTTGAGGTTCAGGGCCAAATGACGGGAAACCTGATCCATAGCATCATAAAGGACGGCGAGACTAAAGCTGCCCCATTAGTAGTCGAACATAATACTGAAATCCCGGAGATAGGGCAACCACCAGAGATGGGCCGTGTCCCCCCACGTGCCTCGAACAAATCATGGAGCGTCAGTAGAAGAAGAACACGGGCATACTGGCGCGCCTCCTGACGGGTCATCGGCACCCCTGAAGCAACTAACTGGGCTCTCTCTGTGGCTAGCTGTGTAACCAATACCGCCCGGGAAATCGTATCACCAGAACTCCGTTCGCTCTGGGAACCATCCAAGTGCGCCAACAATGCCCTCTGCTGTCAGACGCAAAAAGACATCGATCTGTATGGGGACTCCCCCTGAAGGAGTCCCGGTCAAAACAAAAAATCGAGGGGGGTCATCGTCATCTCTCCCCAGCTCCAGTGGAAGGTATGAGTGGTGTCTCACCAGTGATAGGCTAGAGCCGACACCAACATAGTCGCCCTAGATACCCGCTCTGGGAGGGCATCAAAAAGAGAACCAAAGGGAGTCGCAAGGAGCAACTCCTGGACGGGGGCCTGTGCCTGTCGCCACTCTAAGGAAATAAAGACACCAAAAAATCAAATGAAAGATATAGGGGGTCATCGTCATCTCTCCGAATACTGATTTTCAGCATCCTCATTTAATCAGAATCATCATACATGCAGAAAGGAAGGAAAGACTCAATTTTGGACGCGTTGGGAGTAAGATAACCCTGTGTCTCACCTAGGACGGGGTCGCACGCCCAATAGCTACCTGCCAACCGTACTTGGCACTCTTAACCGCACCCCCTAGCCGACGCCCACCGTAACCATAGCCGTACGGCGCACACCCCTGTCGCACGACCAGCACCCCATGCGGCTACCCCTCGGTTGGCCTCTTTTGGAGTGTTTTTTGGCGCAAATGTTGCTATAAATAGGACCCTTGGGATCCCATTTTGGGGCATCAAATAGGATTTTTGGAGAACTTTGTCAAAGTCTCTAGAAAGTCATTTTTAGAGTGAGAGAGAAGCTAGTGAGAGAGAGGCTAGTGAGAGAAAAGAGAGCAAGCTCTAGAGAGAGAAAGCTAGAGAGAGAAGAAAGTCGGCAAAGTCCTCCTATCTTCTTCAAGGCAGCAGGTATAACTTTCTACCAAATCCTTAATTTCAGTACTGCATTTAATTTCAATTTTAATACAAAAAATTGATAACTTCAAAGAAGTTCATTACTTTCAAAACAAATCCTTTCTAAGTTTTACAAGAAATCTAAAAGTTTTGACACATTTTCAAAACAAACAAAAATACAAAAACAGTCCAAAAGTTGAGACTCTGATTTCATTCTACAAAGAAGGCGCTCCAAAGCCAGTCTGACAAAATATTATTTTAAACTGAATTTATCGGAAAGGACTATTCGACCCACAAGATATCTAAAATAGGAATTAGCAATGAATAAGAGACCGAAAGGGCGAAATTGGGTGCCTAACACCTTCCCAATAACGTATCCCGAACCCTAGCAAAGTAATTTTCTTGGTTTCAAACGTAGAAAGGTATTCGTTTGGTCCTTCGTAATTATCTTTTGTTTATTTTCTAGTAAAACAAACTGGCGACTCTATAAAACAAGTTTTTAAAGAAAACCGAGAACGAGGACTCTTCTTTCTTTCTCTCGGGGTATGGGTCCGGATTCTCACATAAGGGTAAATTATGTAATTTTTCAAACTTGAGGGTACTTTGGTGTGATTATGAGAGATATAGGGTGATAAGGGTAAATTATGTAATTTTCCAAACCTGAAGGTACTTTGGTGTGATTATGAGAGATATAGGGTTATAAGGGTAAATTATGTAATTTTTCAAACCTGAGGGTACTTTGGTGTGATTATGAGAGATATAGGGTGATAAGGGTAAATTATGTAATTTTCCAAACCTGAGGGTACTTTGGTGTGATTATGAGAGATATATAGGGTTATAAGGGTAAATTATGTAATTTTCCAAACCTGAGGGTACTTTGGTGTAATTATGAGAGATATAGGGTTATAAGGGTAAATTATGTAATTTTCCAAACCTGAGGGTACTTTGGTGTAATTATGAGAGATATAGGGTTATAAGGGTAAATTATGTAATTTTCCAAACCTGAGGGTACTTTGGTGTAATTATGAGAAGTTATAGGGTTATGAGGGTAAATTATGTAATTTTCCAAACTGAGGGTACTTTGATGTAATTATGAGAGATATAGGGTTATGAGGGTACTTTCCAAAGTTGGTGTAATTATGGGGCTGAGAGTAAATTTCCAAAATATAGGGTTATAAGGGTTATAAGGGTAAATTATGTAATTTTCCAAACCTGAGGGTACATTGGTGTAATTATGAGAGCTATAGGGTTATAGGGATAAATTATGTAATTTTCCAAATCCTAAAAGGGTATCACAGGTAAAAGTATGTGTTCGCTAAATCGGACGTTATTTCTAGGCAAACATGCATACTAACATTGTTTAAAAATACATGCAGGAAACAACAGAAATAAAAGAACGAATAAATACACGAAGGAAAGGAATTTCAAGAGAACATACCAGAGACCGTCGATGGATCTCATGAGAAGCAGGCTCCATCAAGAGCCATGGAACATCCGGGACTGAAGCAGCCCGGGTAACATCCCGATAGACCACCGCCCGACCGCGGTCCACCCCATCCTCACCATACCAGTCAAGGTCCTCCCAGTCATCATGGTGAGGGCTGCACCGGAGAACGCCCTGAGCGTCGGTAAAGGTGACCTCCTCCTGGTCACCCTCCAGTCTATCAGGCTGAGCAGGGTCCATCTGTGTATATAGAGAGTAGTGATAAAGTTGGAAAATCAGAAAAGCGGCAGGGCTTCCGCGCTTGAGAGAAGAGAGAAAGAGAAATGAGAGAATGAGGTGGAATGAGCTCAGTAAAGGGCATATATAATACACCAGTATGTCGCGCGACAATGAGCTCTCCACCGAAATGTCGCGCGACATATTGGTCCCCTCCCCTGATTTTTGACCTTTGTCTCATTTTATCTCCTGCAGGGGTACTTCAGAGAAACAGTTTTTGAAAAAACTTGCTAAATACCGCACACACCAGGATGAAAATTCGAGGAAAAGACTTGCAAATCATCTCTCCGACAATGCGAGAATAAGATACAAACGGTTAAAGTAGTCTCTGATCTCCCAAGAAGGACCGAGACCATCAAAAAGAAAAGCAAAATATCAAGATAAGACGGGAATAGAAAAAATTGAAAGAGTGGAAAAGAGAAAGAACCCACACGAGTGCCCAGAGCAAGCGAGAGAAACAGAAAAGCAGAGTGACAGGGAGAGCCACACCAAAAGTGACAGCTAGGCCAAAACCAGCTCAGGGCTTCATTTTGTGTGAGTAAGGCTCCTGATCACGACAAAGGAATAGAAAGACTCCTGGTCAAAAACAGAGAAGGCCAGGAAAAAGTCTTCCCCAAAAGAGGGAGAAATAAGGGCATCGAAAAATAGAATACGATGTGGGCCCATCAAAAGAGAAAACTAAAAAGAGAACAGAGGTCAGAGATTGAACTTTCAAACAAATTTTCTTTTCAGCACGATACAGAAGAAATGGTTTGGAAAACCTCGAATCATCACTCTGCGGAGAGTAAAAGAAATCCGAAAACTGCCTTCTGAGAGAAGTATCCTCACTCGAGGAAAACATGAGAGTAAAGTTCAGAAAGATACAGGAAAACGGACATCTAGATTAATCTCCCGAGAAGCTCTTTTCACCCTCGCTAAATTTCTCTCTCACTCTAGAAGTCTAAGAGAGACATCAAAATTCACCAGAGTACAACGCAAGCCCTCGTCGGAGGCAAATCACAAACACAAGCCCTCGCCGAAGGCAAATCACAAGCATAAGCCCTCGCCAGAGGCAAAAATACTCACAGAAAGCCCTCGCAAAGGCAATTTTCTTTCTTTACAGATCAAAGCCCTCCCGGAGAGGCACAGTGTAGCAATGGTAGTCCTCCCACCTGAGGCGAGAATAGCAAAAGCCCCCCAGAGAGGCACAGTGTAGCAATGGTAGTCCTCCCACCTGAGGCGAGAAGATCAAAGCCCTTCCGGAGAGGCACAGTGTAGCAATGGTAATCCTCCCACCTGAGGCGAGAAGAGCAAAAGCCCCCCAGAGAGGCACAGTGTAGCAATGGTAGTCCTCCCACCTGAGGCGAGAAGATCAAAGCCCTCCAGGAGAGGCACAATGTAGCAATGGTAGTCCTCCCACCTAAGGCGATAAGAGCAAAAGCCCCCCAGAGAGGCACAGTGTAGCAATGGTAGTCCTCCCACCTGAGGCGAGAAGAGAAAAAGCCCCCCAGAGAGGCACAGTGTAACTATGGTAGTCCTCCCACCTGAGGCGAGAAGAGAAAAGCCCTCCCAGAGAGGCACAGTGTAGCAATGGTAGTCCTCCCACCTGAGGTGAAAAGATCAAAAGCCCTCCCCGAAAGGCACAGTGCAGCAATGGTAGTCCTCCCATCTGAGGCAAGTGGAGCAAAATAAAATTCCTCGAAAGAGGCAATGACGTAACAAAAGCCCTCTCCGGAGGCAAAACCAAACACAAAGCCCTCTCCGGAGGCACTCACAAACACTTTTTGCATACGCACGCTTCCTTAGAGTTCTCGCGGGAGCCATGGATCACGATCTCTTCTAGTCGCCTCAATTCCTTGTAAGCAATAAACTTGAGTCGAGAGGGTCTGTAGACACCCCGATCCATGACCCCCGCAAGAACCCTAACGACCTACAAGACCTACTATTTTTGGAGTCCGGGACCCACCCGAGCACTCGAAACTACCCCGAAAGGTTTTGTTGGCCAAACAAACCTAATTTTAAAAGGATTGTCGCACGACATATCAGTGTGTCGCGCGACAAACACTGGTATGTCGCGCGACAATCACCTCTGTATCGCGCGACAAACCCCTCTGACCCCGACCATCCACTCTCTGACAAATCAGTCTGTCAGAGACATCACTTCAGCTGTTTGTCGCGCGACATTGTACACTATGTCGCGCGACACTTGCCCTTTCTGGGGAAATGTTGCGCGACGATCTTCCTCGAGCAGTATAAATAGGCCAACACCCCCAAGGGTTAGAGGGGGAGGGCAACTTGGATTTGGAGAATTATTGGCTTATATCCGATTTTCTAGTCTTTCGTCAATTATTTTATGTTATAATCTTATTTCTGAGGAGTAATCGAATCTATTCCCGACATTTGACGTGTCCCGTCTCTGTAATCGAATTCTCAAAAATATCTAAAGAAGGAAAAGATCATTATCGCCGGAGATCTCTCTGCCGCATTATATTTTCTTTCTTATTATTATTCTCGTCGGGAAGGTAAAGAAAATCTCTTCTAGTATTTAAACTATATATCTGTGTACTTGTTTTACTCCTGTTATTTAGTCCACGTTTTATTTGAATAAACCTATTTCCAAGTTATAAATAGTCTACCGTTTTCAAAATAAAAGACCCTGATAAAATCATTTCCAAAAATCAGAAGAATAAGTGCATTATCATCCGGATAAAATTCTATTTTCAAAACTCGGATTGATAAGACTTATCTAGGAACTAAAATCAACATATCCTATCTTTTCCATAGACTGCGACGTGTCTGATAAAACTCCCCTTATAGAGTTCTAGTTCCATATTAAATTAGTCCCGATACAAAATCCGAACTTTTACAAAAGTAATCACAAAATGAGAAAACCGTCATTATCTGAGGAAATAATACGGGACACTCTTTCAAAATAAAAGGTTTAGTCATTTGTATTTACATCTTTAAATAATAAAAACATCGGATCTCGGAACACAAAGGTTTTTATCCATTTCCCCGCTTTCCCAGAAATTAGGGTTTTCTCACTTAGAAAGTAGTAGACTGTCAGTAAAAGCATCCAAGTTTTTCAACATAAGATAAACATATAAGACCACACCGAAAGGGCAGAATGGGTGCTTAACACCTTCCCAAACCGTAATATAGTTTTCGAACCCTATAGAATCCTGGTTTCGCAGACAAATGTGTAAAGAAAGGCTTATCTGTAGCCCTTCCTCTTACACAATTGTTTTGTCCGTTTTCTCATAAAACGTACTCGTGACTCTGAACGAACCCTCTTGCATCTAAAAATAGAACATAGGGACACATGATATGATTTATCAACCGATATAAGCAAATGGAACGACGGAATCCGCTCTGACGTTCCAGACGCCCAACGACGAGAACGAGACCCGGGGTCCCATTTGCGGATTCTCACAATGTTGCAAGTGGAATGAATGCTAGCTGTCACCATTTTCTTGAAACCGTGATCGAACCTTGGAAGATTATTGTCTTTGGCACCACGGAAGAGGCTATCGGCCCATGATAAAATGAAGCTTGTATTGTTGTTAGGGTCTTTCGAAGCTGTCCAAAAGATGGCATAGTCCCACCATTCTGGTCGGGTTTGGAAGATGAAATGTATGAGTTATTGGAGTGTGGGTGGTGTTGGTCAATCACATAGGACTGATGATGGAGAGGAGAAAGTAATATCTTCCATATATGACTTGTTTTTCTTATTTCTTGAAAGGGTGGATTGTGTTGTTTACGTTGAAGGATTGTCAAAGAGTTGGAAGAACAATAAATGACTTTTTTGTGTAGATGGGGTTGTTATAAAACATAATTTGGAAAATGGGGTTGTTTTTGACATATTTAGGGGAATGGGTAAAATAAAAAAACGTGAGAGGAAGTAGCGTTTTTAAAGTTAAAAGCGTCAGTGCCATTAACGATTTAAAAAAAATAAAAATTTACACATAAAAATGGTAAAGCGTCTGATGTTTTTACATGTAAAAACGCCACTGGCACTGGCGTTTTTACCACTCTTCTTCTCTTTTTCTTTTTCTTTTTTTTTAATTTGCTTGCTTGATTTTAATAAAAGTTGAATTTTTTATTTAAAGTTATGGCATTAAAATTAAAAATAAAAGTATTAGTATGTAAGTAAGAACTTTTAAGGGCTTACGTAAAGTGTTGGTGTGAGAGCGTTATTTTTGAATTCTTGATGCGTATATAAAATTTATGTAATGATATACAATGCCTACTATAACATGCGTGTATAAAATTTAAATTGTTCAGTACACATAACCTAATAATTCATAATAATTAAAATTTAACATAACTTAAAAAAGGTACATAAAGATTGGTAGATATTTTGTAACACCCCGTTCTTTCGTTTCCTCGTGGTTGTTTTCATTCGTCCGCTTAATTCACCTCGGGTGGTGAATTTCTCATTCGGAGAGCCTCGTAATGTTATATCACTCTTTATTGGTCATATTAGCCTCCTTCCACTCATATGAGTGTTCGTTTAGTGACTCAAGTGGTTCGGATCCAAACCGAGGCAATAATCGCATATTTCAACTTTTCGCGATTCGTCAATTTTTAGCCAACTTTGAGAGGCCATAAATTCTTCATCCGATATCCAAATGACTCTCTGTTTTCGGCCACATCTTCATTTCTTTTCCATCTACAACTTTTGTCTTTGGGCCGAGTCGAGATTCAGCCATTTCGAGGTCCGTTTGGGGCTCAGAAAGTCATTTGCTGTTGTAGTGACTTCCATGATCGATCATGGAAAGGCCATGATCGATCATGGTCCTCCAGAGGAGTTCCAGAAGGGTTCATGATCGATCATGGGGTGATCGATCATGGTTCACCTGGAAGTCGGTTTTGAGCGTATTTGACCCGTTTTTAAGCCATTTAACACCCCAAACTCTCCATTTTTCGAACACACAACATCAAGGGGAGTGAGGGAGAGACTTGAGAGAGATCTAGAGAGATAGAGACATGATATTCCATACATCTCTCACCCTTTCCAAGCTTTGAGTTTCAAACACCTCATATGTCACTATTCATCGTATTCCACCTTCGTCTTCGCGCGTGGAGCTAAGAGGCGAGCTTGGGTTTCTGTGATACGAAATCTACGCATCTTCAACACCTCGATTAAGCTTCAATCATGTGGGAACAACACTATAAAACTTGTTTTCTAAATTATTACTTGTTGCATTAGGATTTTCTAAAGGAATTGGAGGATTTTTCATAAAAGCCCTAGGTTGTGATGTTCATGTGGCTTGGGTTGGTTTGAGGTTCAATTAGTAATGCACATGGTTAGATTATCACACATATACCATGAATTATCATTTCTTACCATGCTATGAACCTTATTTTCTCATATACACCTTATACCCACATGGTAGCCTAAGGTATGAACTAGGCTAAAGGAGATTTCGGGATTTGTGATTGGATTTGGGTTAGTTTTGGGTTATAAGAAGTAGATATATGTAGATATGCCCCTAGTTGCAAGTGTAGAACATTATCCTAGAATTTGCACTAGAAACCCACTTAGATGGGAACGATATACACTAATCCTTGAGACTAGTGTCCTGTATGGACCTTATTAGCTATAGTTATGAGAGTAAACCTACGATATACTCTAGGAGTGTAATGACTATAACTTGGTGGGACATGGGTTGCCTTGACTGTGAGTATATATGGCTAGGAGAGAACTAGAACCACAATAATCAATGCTTGGCTGGCTAGAATGACACGAGAACCCTCATAAGTGGTATACGATCTTGGTTTTATACACTAGATACGTTAGACATTAGGAAATATTGAATATGACCTAATTGGCAATAAGACCATGGAATACAAACGTGATAGTGATGCTATCGATAACGATGATTATGTAATGATGACAATTGTGTGATTATATATATATACATATTGTTAGCCATACATGTGATAGATGATTGATGATTGTATACACTGCTAAGTGAGGAATCGAGATATTCCTATTGTTACGATCACATGTATGGGCTGGATATAATGATTTATCGAGCACCAGGTAGCTCCATGTGACTCGAAGGAGGGCCTTATTGCCTATTGCCGCCCGTGGGTGAAAAGGCCCTAAACCGTGCACGGGGAAAATGAAGTCGGTGACTCCGCCTGGTGGTTGTGTGTGTCCACAAAGGAGAGCCCACTCTAGGTATCTTGCCTTCCAACTATACTATGTGTCCTTGGTTAGATGAGTTTCCCTGGCAAGCGGAGAAAGTCCTGTGTGCCATTACTTACCCATTTGGTGAGTTCCCCGGGAAGTAGTTAAGCTACTAATGGTCATTACCCTACTAGGGTATCGCCTGGTGTAGTTCTTTCCAAAGTGTCGATGTGGTTTGTATGAGGTGTTCTCCTCGTTAACTATTTGGAGTGTCATTCCCGGGAAAATGTCTTGAGGGTTATCTCCGAATGACCTACTAGGAGAACCAAGTCCCTGAGCCACTCCCCACTCAAAAGAGACATGGACAAGAGCCTCGGAGTCTTCGGGATCCGTTGTTTGGGCCTGGACTGACCGCGGGGTGAAACTGAGGCATTATGCTGGAGACGTGATGTAACATTTTGTATTTTAATTAATGTTAATTATGTTATATTAACTCTTTTATATATATGAGAATGATCTTTTTATAATTCGGGTGGTCCGAATGAATTTCGGTTGGTAAATAGGAAGTTTTGGGTTCTTTGTGATTCGTTAATTTGAGCTAACTTTGGGCTATCGTAATTCCTCTGTTATTTATCCGATTGAAGTTTCGCTCACAGATGTCTCTAGTATTTACATCATTCTACAACTTTCGTGTTTTGTCCGAAAGCTAATTCGCACTCCTTGTGGATCAAAACAGGGCGCGAAGTAGGCCCATCGCTAAATTCTGGTTGTTTAATAGTATTCGGCAGAGCGCTGTATTCGGTGAATTTCTGGGAAAAATATGTCCATAATTTGAGAAAACTTCCTCTTAGAAAGTTTTGGAACTTTGAAATACCTTTCCGTGGACATAAACAACGGCTCAATCGGAGTTCCGAGTCAAAAGTTATGGCCAAAACAAAAACAGTGCTCCAGAACCAAAAACCCACGCGCGGTTACTGTAGCAACCGACTTAAAGTCGGTTTTAGCTCATTTTAAGCCATTTTCCAACCATTTTCGAACCAGCCACTTCCAAAAAACTCTAGAGAGTTCTAGAGAGAGAGAGAGATAAGTGTTTTTGAGCGTATCTTACCTATTTTCACTTCCGATCGAAGGATTACACATCGAAAAACATCCGAAACACTTCTTAGCTTGCTATTCATCATCTTCTACCTTGAGGACTCTTTGGGGAAGCTTGAAGCATCAAATTTCCATCTTCTTTCTCACTCATAAACTGAGGTAGGGGTATTTTCTTGGTTTTTGACACTTCATAAACTTGTTTATATGTTTTTAAATAGGTTTATACACATATGTTGGGTTGTTGCTCGATTATTGAAATCGCTAGTTATTTTGGCCACTGTTTTGATTAAATCTGGGCAGATTGGTAATGATAAAAGTGAAGTATCAAGTATGTATTTTAAAATATAGTTTAATACCTAACTTATGGCTTTGGAATTACCTAAAAAGGATAAGGAATGAATTTTTGGTGAATTTTACAAGATTGGTGTACGGTATTGATTCCTACGCGGGAATCTTGAATACTTTCTTAAATATTCCAAAGTCCACTCCATAATTTGAGTAAATTCATTTGGTTAATGAAAGGGGTTACTATGTTAATATTTGATGATTTAGAATACTTGATTCGAGGCGATATATGCCATACATACTTGGTATGGAGAGTTAATTGAACCAAATGAGATATCTCTTGATTGTATGTATGATATTGATTATGAAAGTGGTTTATTGGTAAATTCTCCATGTCAAATGATATATGGATGAATTGGTTAGAGTATATATGGCATATATTGCTTCATACGCACTATTATCATGTTATGCACGATATACATATATACATGTCATCATTGTGTCAACCAAAGGCCGAAAACTCTTATGGCAAGTTCTTGGATGGACTCGTGGATTCGTGATTTCTGACTTGGCAAGTTATCTCATGAAAGGCCTATATCATATCATATTGATTCAGAGAGCTTGTGTCTCTCGGAAAATGACTCTTGGTGTGAATGTATAGTGCTTGCCGGGATGGGAAAATAAGTAGGGCTCGGTGCCCTTGGGTTGAAAATCCCTAAACCCCTGGGGGAGCAACATTTGGCCGCCTATAAGCCACCGTTGTGGAGCCCGGGAACCTAGGCAAATTGGCAAGGCACTATGGTTTTGCGATTATCTATATTTATATGGGATCGGGGTGAATGATCCCAGGGCTATTGTTATCTATACTTGTGTGGGATCGGGACAATTGATCCCAGGTTATCATATCTTGGCAGCAGTGGAATCTATTCATCACTCATGCTTTCTATTATACGGAAATCAGTTGACACGGGAGGTAACCTGCATTAGCATGTTCATGCATGATCACTTGATGAATTTTGGATTTTCTGTTGATATTATTGATATTACCATGGTCTAAAAAAAATATGTTTACAAACTTGTTTTTAAACATATGCCTGGTACCCCCCTATTGAGCAAATGGCTCACCCTGATTTTTCTTTAAAAATATTTCAGGTACTCACGAGTCCCACGAGGACAAGGACACGATCGGGTCAGGGACGATATAGAGGCTCTGATACTACGTGTATATTTTGGTTTACTGTGATATATGTATATTTTTCCGGGAAGCCACGACTAGCCCGAGGAGTTTAATATACTTTGGTTATTCATATGGTTTGGATTATGTGTACTTGATACATGCTGGAATGTATAATATGTTTAATACCCTATGCAGCATGATACTTGCTATATCTGTTGTTGTTGACTTATTTCTTTCTATATACCTATCTTAGTCTTACTAAGGTAGGTTAGTAACGCTCCAGGCCTTAATTACAGGCGTTATCTGTACATTAAGGCGGGGGTGTTACAATTTGGTATCAGAGCATAGGTTTACGCGATTACTTGGGTTGTGGGACGAAATTTTTGATATATTGTAATAAATTATTGTCTTATTAAAATAGATTGGATTGTCATGACGTTCCTTTTCTTGTTTTCGTATAGAATGACGACTTCACCAAATCACAATGCCACCCACGGGAGTTCCACCTCTGGGGAGTCAGTAGATGCAATCCGTGCCATGGCCCGAGAGTTGGCCAATGTGTTGGGACATATAGAACAACCCCAGAGTAGAGTCCAGGAGAATAGGGCTATGGTGGCCCTAGAGAAGTTCAAGAAACTAGCCCCACCTTCATTCAACGGGACGTCTGGTCCCGAGGCGGCAGAGTCCTGGCTCGATCAAATAGAGAGAGCCTTTGAAGTTATGACCTTACCCGATGACCTGAAGCTTAATTTGGGGACATACCAGCTGGTTGATCAAGCTGATATCTAGTGGAGAACTGTGTCTAGAAGAGCGGACGCTCCTACCTCTTGGGAGCAATTTACTCAACTATTCCTAGAGCGTTATTTCTCGTCGGTTCATCGGAGTCTGAAGAGAGATGAGTTCCGTTCCCTGATCCAAGGGAACATGTCGATTTCGGAGTATGAAGTGAAATTTGAAAGTTTAAGTCGTTTTGACAAGAGTTTGGATAACGATCCCGAGGAAAAGATACGTTTATTCCTTAAAGGGTTAAAACCTTCGATTCGGGAGAAAGTATATCACCTGAATTACGGCAATGTTGCTGAAGCCGTGAGAACAGCGATGAAGGTGGAGCAAGAAAGGATAGATGCCAGTAGGTTTCTCGACAAAAAGAGGGGTACTGAGGGAAAAAGGTCAGGTGGTCCGAGAAAGAGGTACAAGAGTGAGTCGGGATCCTCTAGTGGAAGTTACGGTAGAGGTCGGTCTACGGGTTCGGGGAATGAAAATCAGGGGTTCCGAGAAAGAGTCTGTTATGGGTGTGGTCAGTTGGGGCACTTCAAGAGAGAGTGTCCAAATGTGAGACGAGAACAACAACCATCCCAGTCCTTTAACAGTCGGCCGCAGTTTCAAGGCTCAAGTCGCACGGGCGGCGAAGGACAATCCTTTTCTAGCACTCCGGGTAGTCAAGGCCGTGGGCAGAGTCAGAGCGGGTCTCGTGGAGGTGGGAACTCATACTCTCGGGGTGGTGGCAGAACACAGGGTCGGGTCTACACGTTGACACAGTCAAAGCCGCCAGAGGTTAAAGTGATGGAAGGTACTATTTTATTCTTTAGTACCTGGGTTAAAGTTTTGTTTGACACTGGTGCTTCTCATTCTTTTATTTCACGTGCATTGGTTGATAGATTGGGATTGTATGTTGAATCATTGAATATACCTTTGTGGGTCGGTACACCCACGAGAAATCAAATTCGGTTGGGTTCCGTTTCTAAAAATTGTTCCTTGAGTTTTGGGGAGTCCTCGATAGAGTTTGATCTTATCATACTTGATATGGGGGATTATGATCTTATACTGGGAATGGATTGGTTAGCTACTTTTCGCGCGGTAATTGATTGTTCTAGACGTCGGGTAACAATTCCACTGTCAGATAGTGAAATTTTGACTTTTCAATGTGAACCCGAGTCACTTGTCCCGTGTGCATATTTTAAACCCAAAGAACAACGGAGTTACTTTGGGTGGTTGGCTAGCATTGTAGCACGAGAGGATGGCAGTCCTCGTCCTTCTGATCTTCCAGTGGTTAGGGAATTTCTTGATGTGTTTCCCGATGATCTTCCAGGTCTACCCCCACATTGGGAGGTGGACTTCTCTATTGATATTGTTCCAGGAACTGCGCCTATATCTTTAGCTCCATATCGTATGGCTCCTGCTGAGTTGAAGGAACTGAAAACTCAAATTGATGAATTATTACGGAAAGGGTTCATCAAACCTAGTGTATCTTCGTGGGGAGCACCTGTTCTATTCGCTAAGAAACAAGATGGGTCTTTGCGGTTATGTATAGATTATCGACAGCTGAATCGAGTCACTATTAAGAACAAGTATCCATTGCCTCGAATCGATGATTTGTTTGATCAACTGCAAGGTGCTGTCAGATTCTCTAAGATTGATCTTCGATCAGGCTATCATCAAATGTTAGTTCGAGGGGAAGACATTCCGAAGACGGCATTTCGTACTCGATATGGTCATTATGAGTTCTTGGTAATGCCATTTGGGTTAACGAATGCACCAGCTGCTTTTATGGACCTAATGAATCGTTTATACCGTCCGTATCTTGATCAGTTCGTGGTAGTTTTCATTGACGACATAATTATCTATTCCAAGTCAGATGAAGAGCACGAGAATCACCTTCGCTTGGCTCTTCAAGTTCTTCGAGACCATAAGCTGTATGCTAAGCTTAGCAAGTGTGACTTCTGGATGTCGGAAGTCAAATTCTTGGGACACGTCATCTCGAGAGAGGGTATCTCCGTAGACCCGGCAAAAGTAGAAGCAGTCCTAAAGTGGGAGAGGCCTCGAAATGTTACCGAGGTTAGAAGTTTCTTGGGTTTGGCTGGGTATTATCGTCGGTTTGTCAAAGATTTCTCCCGTATAGCTTTACCGTTAACTCGCCTAACTCACAAAGGCGTTCAATTCGTGTGGGATGAATCATGTGAGAAAGCCTTCTTAGAGTTAAAAGATAGGCTTACTTCTGCTCCAGTTCTTATTTTACCCGAGCGAGGAAAGGGTTACACAATCTATTGTGATGCTTCTAGGCTTGGTCTGGGTAGTCTCTTAATGCAGGAGGAGCATGTGGTGGCTTATGCTTCTCGAAAACTCAAGCAACATGAGAAAAACTATCCCACTCATGATTTAGAGTTAGCAGCTGTTGTCTTTGCTCTAAAAATATGGCGTCATTACTTATATGGCGAAAGATTTGAAGTCTATTCTGATCATAAAAGCCTGAAGTATATTTTTACTCAGAAAGATTTGAACCTTAGGCAACGTCGGTGGATAGAGTATTTGGAAGATTATGACTTTACTCTTCAATATCATCCAGGTAAGGCTAATGTGGTAGCCGATGCCTTAAGCCGAAAATCTCAAGGGTCGTTAGCCGCATTACGGTGTCGGGAATGGAGGTTGAGAGAAGAGTTACAACGATACAACCTGATGGTGAATCGTAATGAGAACCGAGCTTATTTGTGTAACATGATTGCCCAACCGGTAATCCAACAACGAGTGATAGATGCTCAATGGGCAGATGAAGCGTTTCAGATAATACGTGATCATTTGGCCACGAAAGCTAAATATGGTGGGTATAAACTCGGAGTCGATGGGGGAATTCGGGTTCGGGATAGGTTGGTGGTACCGAACGATCCTGAACTTAGAAATGAAATTCTAAGTGAAGCTCACCATTCTAAATTTTCTATTCATCCCGGTGGTACAAAGATGTACCGGGACTTGTGTCGAAACTTCTGGTGGAATGGCATGAAGAAAGATGTCGCAAATTTTGTGAATAAGTGTATGACGTGTCAATTAGTGAAGGTAGAACACCAAAGGCCTGCAGGACAACTCCAACCATTACCCATTCCCGAGTGGAAGTGGGAACATGTTACCATGGATTTCGTTTCGGGGTTACCGAAGGCATTAGGGGGTCAAGATACAATTTGGGTGGTTGTCGATAGATTGACGAAGTTTGCTCACTTCCTTCCTATCCGAAACAACCAAAATGTGGAGAGCTTGGGAAAACTTTATGTTTGGGAGATAGTTAAACTCCATGGGGTTCCATTGACTATTGTATTAGATCGAGATCCTCGTTTTACATCTCGGTTTTGGGAAAGTCTCCAAAGTGCTTTGGGAACACAGTTAAAATTTAGTACGGCATTCCACCCGCAGACCGATGGCCAATCTGAGCGGGTTATCCAAATACTTGAAGATATGTTGAGAGCGTGTGTCCTCGATTTTCGAGGAAACTGGATAGAGTACCTGCCATTAGTCGAGTTTGCATATAACAATAGCTTCCAGGCTAGTATAGGCATGGCACCTTACGAAGCCCTTTACGGTCGTCCATGCAGATCCCCGGTTTGCTGGTATGAAGTTGGGGAGAGAACCTTATTGGGTCCAGAGTTAGTAGAGCAAACTACCGAAAAGATTAAAACCATTCGACAACATCTCCTTACCGCCCAGAGTCGGCAGAAAAGTTATGCCGATAAGCGCCGTCATCCATTGGAGTTCGAAGTTGGCAACCATGTGTTCTTGAAAACCAAACCTCGTTTTGGTATTACGCGGTTTGGTAGCAAAGGAAAGCTATCTCCTCGATACATTGGGCCTTCTGAAATTCTTGAACGTATTGGGAATGTTTTATATCGTCTAGCCTTGCCGCCGCAGTTGTCTAATGTACACAATGTATTTCATGTATCAATGCTACGCCGATATGTACATGATCCTTCCCACATAGTACAATGGGAAAATCTCGAGGTCGTAGATGACGGAACATACGAGACCCGCCCGATACAAATTTTAGACCGTCGAGATCAAGTGTTACGTAATAAAATTATTCTGTTAGTGAAGGTCCTGTGGTTGCATCACGGAGCCGAGGAGGCGACGTGGGAGTTAGAAACGGAAATACGTAAAAAATATCCAGAGTTGTTTAATTAATATGTAATGTCTAAATTTCGAGTACGAAATTTTATTTAGTGGGAGAGATTGTAACATTTTATATTTTAATTATTGTTAATTATGTTATATTAACTCTTTTATATATATGAGAATGATCTTTTTATAATTCGGGTGGTCCGAATGAATTTCGGTTGGTAAATAGGAAGTTTTGGGTTCTTTGTGATTCGTTAATTTGAGCTAACTTTGGGCTATCTTAATTCCTCTGTTATTTATCCGATTGAAGTTTCGCTCGCTAATGTCTCTAGTATTTGCATCATTCTACAACTTTCGTGTTTTGTCCGAAAGCTAATTCGCACTCCTTGTGGATCAAAACAGGGCGCGAAGTAGGCCCATCGCTAAATTCTGGTTGTTTAACAGTATTCGGCAGAGCGCTGTCTTCGGTGAATTTCTGGGAAAAATGTGTCCATAATTTGAGAAAACTTCCTCTTAGAAAGTTTTGGAACTTTGAAATACCTTTCCGTGGACATAAAGAACGGCTCAATTGGAGTTCCGAGTCAAAAGTTATGGCCAAAACAAAAACAGTGCTCCAGAACCAAAAACCCACGCGCGGTTACTGTAGCAACCGACTTAAAGTCGGTTTTAGCTCGTTTTAAGCCATTTTCCAACCATTTTCGAACCAGCCACTTCCAAAAAACTCTAGATAGTTCTAGAGAGAGAGAGATAAGTGTTTTTTAGCGTATCTTACCTATTTTCACTTTCGATCGAAGGATTACACATCGAAAAACATCCGAAACACTTCTTAGCTTGCTATTCATCATCTTCTACCTTGAGGACTCTTTGGGGAAGCTTGAAGCATCAAATTTCCATCTTATTTCTCACTCATAAACTGAGGTAGGGGTATTTTCTTGATTTTTGACACTTCATAAACTTGTTTATATGTTTTTAAATAGGTTTATACACATATGTTGGGTTGTTGCTCGATTATTGAAATCGCTAGTTATTTTGGCCACTGTTTTGATTAAATCTGGGCAGATTGGTAATGATAAAAGTGAAGTATCAAGTATGTATTTTAAAATATAGTTTAATACCTAACTTATGGCTTTGGAATTACCTAAAAAGGATAAGGAATGAATTTTTGGTGAATTTTACAAGATTGGTGTGCGGTATTGATTCCTACGCGGGAATCTTGAATACTTTCTTAAATATTCCAAAGTCCACTCCATAATTTGAGTAAATTCATTTGGTTAATGAAAGGGGTTACTATGTTAATATTTGATGATTAAGAATACTTGATTCGAGGCGATATATGCCATACATACTTGGTATGGAGAGTTAATTGAACCAAATGAGATATCTCTTGATTGTATGTATGATATTGATTATGAAAGTGGTTTATTGGTAAATTCTCCATGTCAAATGATATATGGATGAATTGGTTAGAGTATATATGGCATATATTGCTTCATACGCACTATTATCATGTTATGCACGATATACATATATACATGTCATCATTGTGTCAACCAAAGGCCGAAAACTCTTATGGCAAGTTCTTGGATGGACTCGTGGATTCGTGATTTCTGACTTGGCAAGTTATCTCATGAAAGGCCTATATCATATCATATTGATTCAGAGAGCTTGTGTCTCTCGGAAAATGACTCTTGGTGTGAATGTATAGTGCTTGCCGGGATGGGAAAATAAGTAGGGCTCGGTGCCCTTGGGTTGAAAATCCCTAAACCCCTGGGGGAGCAACATTTGGCCGCCTATAAGCCACCGGTGTGGAGCCCGGGAACCTAGGCAAATTGGCAAGGCACTATGGTTTTGCGATTATCTATATTTATATGGGATCGGGGTGAATGATCCCAGGGCTATTGTTATCTATACTTGTGTGGGATCGGGACAATTGATCCCAGGTTATCATATCTTGGCAGCAGTGGAATCTATTCATCACTCATGCTTTCTATTATACGGAAATCAGTTGACACGGGAGGTAACCTGCATTAGCATGTTCATGCATGATCACTTGATGAATTTTGGATTTTCTGTTGATATTATTGATATTACCATGGTCTAAAAAAAATATGTTTACAAACTTGTTTTTAAACATATGCCTGGTACCCCCCTACTGAGCAAATGGCTCACCCCGATTTTTCTTTAAAAATATTTCAGGTACTCACGAGTCCCACGAGGACAAGGACACGACCGGGTTAGGGACGATATAGAGGCTCTGATACTACGTGTATATTTTGGTTTACTGTGATGTATGTATATTTTTCCGGGAAGCCACGGCTAGCCCGAGGAGTTTATATACTTTGGTTATTCATATGGTTTGGATTATGTGTACTTGATATATGCTGGAATGTATAATATGTTTGATACCCTATGCAGCGTGATACTTGCTATATCTATTGTTGTTGACTTATTTCTTTCTATATACCTATCTTAGTCTTACTAAGGTAGGTTAGTAACGCTCCAGGCCTTAATTACAGGCGTTATCCTGTACATTAAGGCGGGGGTGTTACACGTGATACAAGAGCTATTGTGAAATTGTTGATCATGTTGTTATTATTGTATCGTATCGTGTCATGTCTCGTATAAATTTATGTATGTTATCTTGGCTATGATATAAATGATGTAGAGACATAGGCAAACAATATTAGACAGACAAGGTACACATTGAGAACTATCGAGCCTTTCATAATGTATTATATATATAAAGTGGAAAGAGATGATAACGGTGAGCCTCAGATATAGAATATGGGCGTGGGAGTAAGTGTGATTCATGAGACTTGATAGCCGGATCATAATGAACCTAAAGCACTAATAATTGAAAGGGAAATCATAACTAACGAAATAGCCTACTGAGAGAACGCCGTAAAATGACGCTTAGACGAATGATCTTGAGCTAAAAGCCTATTAGCTGGCCAAGTATACGATTCATAATAAGTTATAATTAAAGTGGAAACAACCAATACTTGGCCTATAGCTATTGACTTTCGATGTAGGCACTGGTAGCAGATACAAGCTGTTGAACTAATCCACTAAGGCATGACGAACCTTAAGAAGCTAGCGTTAGAATGAAATGACCTTGGATTGGCGATTTCTTACTAATGTGGGAATGCATGGGAGGTTCACCTATGGGATATTTACTGTTGTGATCAGTTAGTTGGGTAGTTTGTATCCAGTGGCTAGGATGGGAATCCTGGTAGGTTCGTTTGCATGCGAGTGTAGTTTGCATTGGATTACACGGTTTTCAAACCATTTCACATGGGTAAAACAAATATTTTTTGTACATATTTATATAGTTCCCACTGAGCCCGGATTTGGGTCATTCCTTCTTTTTCCCAGTTTTGCAGGTCGGGCTTTGGGATTGGCGCGTGGTACTCATCTATGGAGCCTCTGGTGTCCATTACCTTTTGTAGTCCTTGAGTTAAGGACTAAGTTATATGTATAACTTTTAAGTTTGTTGTATATACTTTGATTTGATAAACGATTGGCATTGTAAACTAGTATTGATGGTTTTCATATATGGAGTTGATTTAAATGTGGTTTGATGTGATTCTACTTGTATGGAACGTGGTTTATATGTTACAGGAAGGTTTATTAATGAAATGAACTTCACATGCCAAAGTTTTCTAAATCAGGACTTCTAAAGATCATGCTTTTATTAAAGTAAAGTTTTTGAAAGTTGTGGATTTTATATTTTAAACCCGCCGTCGCGCACGGCATCCGTGATTAACCGAGTCCCGGAGGTGAAAATCTCAGAATGAGATTCGGGGCGTCACATATTTAGATAAACCCATTACACATAATAGAGATTTGAAACGAACATAAACTTATCCGTCATGCATTAGACGAAGAAACTTAAATATCTGTCTGATAAACATAAAAAAGAAGAAGACACTTTTCTTACAATATTAGAAAATCATAATAAAACTCGTGATTTCAATCAATCTCCAGCTGGATCTGTGCATCTGGACTCGTTTCCATTTCTTCAGCATTATATTCAACACCTGTATTTAATGACTTTGCTCTCCATATTGCAGTTTGGCATACATTGTTCAACAAATCCTCTGAGTCGTGTCCGTGCAAAGATCCATTTGCATTGATTACCCATTCGAACTGAGTTGGTTGACGACTGCCGTTATCGAATGGAGGCTTATGCGAATTGAACTTTGATATCAAAATGACATGTTTATTAATTGGCTCAGTCAATGGATGCAGTGAGCTTTGTCCAGATCCAACAATTCTCCGGTCTTCACCAAACACTTCAAACCAAAACTTGTCAAATAGAGTGTAGTCATAGTATACCCATTTATCCCATGTAATGTATAAATGCGATGAGAATACAATAGGCATGTGATAAGTATTTAGCAAGTACCACAGATAGACATAAAATAAAGGCGTCCATGAGTGCAAAGGCACGAACGCAGTGGTGAACGACAGGGAAATTCAAGATTAGGCCAATGATATAGAAAAAATTTTGGCCTTAAAAGAGGAGATGGAGTCCGCAATATGCCTTGACACATTGATATGATTCTAAGAGCTTCATTTCGCAAGACTCGATCTCGTATTTCCTCTTGAATTTCAACTAAAATGAGGGGAACCATATCTAGAATTGTAGAAGAGTTGGCCATATTTTGTTTATAGTAAAGTAGGAGTAAGATGATAGTTGAATTTTGAAAATGAGTGATTTTGGTGTGGGACGAGAGTAGTATGAATATTATTCTTATATAGGAGTGAAGTGGTGGATTTTTTTTTGTTGCAAAATCACGCATTGATGTAAGTCTTATAAAAGCAATAAAATTTTTAGTGATAAAGACTGTTAATGAAAGAAAGACTGACAATCGTGTAAAACTATCAATTAAAGTAGTAGTTGTCACATTGATAAAAGTGAGAAACATGCGCTTATACAGTGTTGTCAAATGTATTGTAAAATCAAGCATTAAGAAGCTTGTGTTTCTATAGTGTTTTGATGTAACAAAACATTGCTAGTGTTTCAGATGATCTATTATGCTAATAATAGGATAGGGTGAGTTGACACTACTACTCACGCATTTTCAGATGATCCACTATGCAGTCACGTGAATGGTTTAACATATTTAAATTAGTAGTCAATGCTTTTTACAGTGAGTGGTCATATCATGTCTTCTTAATGCAGTGAGAGGTCCAATCTTATTTATCGCAGGAGTAATTCGTTAAATCACTCTTGAAAACACATATAAAAGATAAATGCTTATGCACTTTAAGTATAGAACACGCATTCAGTAGATGAACTACATTTTTTTCATTAAATAAAAACTTAATACATAAATAGACACGAATACTTTCATAGAAGTATCCGAGGGTACAAGATGCATAAAATAAAACAATTACACATGAAAAACACTGAAACATAAATACACATTAACTTAAACATTACATAGTAGATCATCTGATACATATGACAAACTAAATATCAATTAAGAGTGCTCTTAAGGAATCTCCAGTACATATTGTAGGGAAACGTTACGCCTTCTTCTACTAAGTATATGAGATCGACATGTTCCTCCTATAGGAATAGAAGGTTAAGTCATTAAGCATTAACGTATGGTAAAAATAAACATCAACTAAATTTTAATCAATTATATTTAAGAAAACAATATTTACCATTTCCTGCTCAACTACGCTGTGGAATTTTGAGAGATAGTGTGCCCTACTTCTAGGATAATTAATCATAAATTTGGGATAAGGGGTAGGTCTTTCCTTCTCATTGTAAAAGCAGTTCCATTTCTTAACCGCTGGCTCGACTTTGCCCATAGTTGAGCATGTTCTTCAGCGGTCACAACCCTGTTCTTCAATAAAGAGCTCTCCTTCTTAGGTTCTGCATTAAAAATTGCAGCCATTTGCTCCCATGTTTGAGGGTTATCTCGCTCACACCAGGTGCCTTCACGTGTCACTTGTTTCCAAGCAAGGCACAGGTTAATTTCGTCACAGTATGAGAAGCCATCAGGGTTGATGTTTGAGCTCGAAGATGCCATTTTGAAATTGAGTGATAAAAAATATGAGTAAGTAAAAAAACAAGTTTGATATGGTGCTTATATAATGTCTACATATACATGCATTGATACAGCTGGACGACATGATAATACACTGCAAAGTAATAGTGATTTGACATAGCACTAATTTTTTCAGTCATTGATACAGTATTTCTGAATTGAAAACACATTTCAATGTGTGGTGATTCGACTACTCACTGCATTGATACGATCATTGAGGCCATTGATAGAAGTGCATGATTTGACATAGACTGATGATAATACGACTATTCACTGAACTTTTAAGTCATTGAGTGGTCATATCGTGTTAATAGGGTAAAGCTTAGGCTTACTGAAATTTTCAGTCATTGATATTGTTTCACTCAAGCCATTGGGTAATTGCTTCAGAAAGGCATAGTTATTGGTAAAGTTATATTATTTAAAAACCTGATTATAACTTTAAAAAATTAAAATAATCAATCAGTAATTTTACTGAAATTTTGACAGAGTTTATTTTGTTATATGGCATTCCGAGTTTTTTTGCCCTGTTTAACGAATATGTAAAACAACATAACACATACATATATATCCCAAAATATTATATATGTCTAATACAAATATCTACTATATACAAATATATAAACTAAAGTATCAACCACCAAAATGTCTACTAAGTACCACAAGCTAGTTTTTTCCTTTTTCTTTTGGGCCTCCCATTTCCATCGTCATCCATAACTACATGTGCCTCTATAGGTTCATCTTCAGCCCTGCCTCTACCCCTGCCTCTGCCAACTGGAACAATAGTCATGTCCAACTCTCTAGCTACACCTCTCTAGCTACACCTCTTCCTCTGCCACTAACAACCATAGTAGTATCTACATGCTCAAGTGTGGGTGAAAGTGTCGGTGCTATTGGAGTAACTATTGGAGCCATATGTCTGGGGGTATGGAATGATCCAAATGGTGGTAGATATTGGTCGTAAGGTGAAACTGGAGAAAATGATGTCAACATAGACAGAAATGAAGAACTATACTCATCTTTTGATAAACTATCAGAAGGTGGTGGATATGTGGTGGGAGGTGGTGATATGTTGGTGGGAGGTGGTCGAGCTGTCGGGGGGGTGGTGGAGATGTGGTGGGGGGTGGTGATATGGTGGTGGGAGATGGTCGAGCTATCGGAGGGGTGGTGGGGGTGGTGATATGGTGGGACCTAGTGGATATGTGGGGAAGAGGTGGTCGAGAAGTCGTAGGAAGTGGTCGAGAAATTGTGGTGGGTGGCCGATATGTGGTGGTGGGTGGTCGAGATGTAGTGGGGTGTGGCCGATATGTGGTGGGGTGTGGCCGATATATGGTGGGGGAAGGTGCATACGTAATAGGTGGAGGTGGATATGCGGTGGGGTGTGTCCAAGATGTGGTAGGGGTGGTCGATGTGCGGTGGGTGTGCTCGAGATATGGTAGTATGTGGTCGAAATGCTGCGAGAGGTGCTCGAGATGTGGTGGGCCGTGGTGGACATGAGGTGGGGGTAGTGGAGAGGTGGTGGGGGCTGGTGGAGATATGATGGGGGTGGCAGAGAGGCGATGGGGCCTGGTGCAGATATGATGGGAGGTGGTGGAGAGGCTGTGGGGGACTCATGAAACGACGTGTGATGGTCCGGAACCAAATCATATAGGGGTCGTCGTAATTGACTGGGCGTGCTAACGCGGGCGCGTTAACTACATAATCATGCCACCTATCCCAGTAATCAATGTAGTCCCGATGTATCTGTGTCCAATCACATGGTTCCCCTCGGGACCTC
Organism: Lonicera japonica; assembly: GCA_021464415.1. NCBI lineage: Eukaryota > Viridiplantae > Streptophyta > Magnoliopsida > Dipsacales > Caprifoliaceae > Lonicera > Lonicera japonica. The sequence goes on along the minus strand of JAKCWG010000012.1, from coordinate 38,782 downwards.
CCCCTCGTGTCCATATCGTGAAGCTGCGAAGTAGTAATCAAAAATGTCTGGGATGACCTGTTGTAAACCAAACTGACGCATCACATGATCTGGTAGATGCCTACTCCACAACCTCGAAAAAAATCAGGGGAGAACTTGTTCGCCAAATATCTTCACTGATTAGACAATATCGAGGCAATGACGCGAATACATGAGCTGTAGATGGCTGCCATATCATCTGGAAATTTTTTCATATGTATAATTAGTACTTGAAGAATAGTAACAATATTTAACGCTTTGTATCAAATTATAAGAAAATTTCGGCAGAGTTCCGTTTGTTTTTACTACAATTCCATAATTTTCAATACACATGTTTAACACGTCCAATATTGAATATCACCCAAATTTCCAATATTATAATTGTCTCTTAACAACTATCCATATCTTCAAAAGTACATATTTCTAAGGAAAATTTCGGCAGAGTTTCATTTGTATTTATAACAATCCAACAATTTTAAATATACTTGTTCAACAACTTATTTCTAAATCAACATACATCCGATCACATTTTTGCAATTAAATAAATGATTGTTTCTCAACAACAATCCATATATTGTAAGATACCATTCATCCAATCACATAAAGTAAAATAATCTTAAAACCTCAATAATAATAGTAGCACATAAACCTGCTGTAACGACCCGGTCCCACCTCAGTACGATATTGTCCGCTTTGGGTAGCATCCAGCCGGGCCTCAGCCTCGGAACGTCTACCCTCACGGCTTTGTTTTTGGGAGCTCACGGCCAAGCTTCCCAAGGGGTCACCCATCCTGGGATTGCTCTGGCCCAAGCACGCTTAACTTCGGAGTTCTCATGGGATCCGAAGCTAATGAGCCTCTCAAAAGGCCTCGTCCTGGTATCAGAGTACGCAGTACCGTCAACCTTCAACCCGAAGGTCTAGCCCCACAACCTTCAACCGGAAGGTTCTAGCCCCACAGGGGAGGATCGATATTGTCCCGTCCGGGAGGCTCCACTCGGCTCCAACCGAGCAGCCCTTTCCCTCAGGGTTTTGTTCCTGGGAGCTCACGACCAGCTTCCCGGGGGGTCACCCATCCTGGGATTGCTCTGGTCCACTACTCGCTTAACTTCAGAGTTCTCATGGGATCCGAAACCAGTGAGCTACCCAGGAGGCCTCGTACTTAATTAGCGACCGTTTCTTACTTATATGGGTTTCCAAGGATCCCCCATCTTCCGGTGTGGGATGCCCCGTTTGAGCTACAATTCCTCCACCCAAGGGAGTACTCCATCACTCGCAGGGCGTCACACCTGCTCCGCCTGCATACAGTCTAACTGGTCTCTATAGTGGCCCAATACGTGTGTCGGGGTGCGATCAAGTAACAATCTTGTTCGCCACCTGTACGAAATGAAGATTACACTAAGTATATGCGAAATAGTTGACAACATGGATTGGCAATCCCAGTAGTATGGCGACATCCTGTAGAGTTGATGGTACACTTTCCAACCGGGAGATGAAAAGTATGGATCTCTTGTCGCCATCGCTCTACTAACGCCGTAATGAAAGCGTGATTGTACTTTATATATCAACTCGATAGAGTCCGTAAAATCCTGCTCGTAATAGTAAACGTTGCACTCTATCGGGTAAGATAATCGGTCGTCCATCTTGGCGCTTAAAATCGTCGTTTCGTCGTGGCTCCAATAAACCAGGGTCCTGCCCTTCCCAAATAGAAGATGATCTATGATGATCCTGTAGATATAATACGTGATGGTCCTCAGGACCCAGATCCATCTATAAAAACCTGTAATAAATAAATATATACATTAGATGCTTAATCATAAACAAATTGTCGCATCATTAAACATCATGTACAATGATATAATTAAGCATTTTAATACAAGCTGACAGTCATAAACAAAGTATATAAAGTTACACTGATACCATCATCATATTAAAAGTCATAATACAACATAACGTGAAAAAGATGTGTCGTTAAATTCAAATATTACATTACATCATAATTGAGACAAAACAAACACTACGTAGTAAGTCATTAAGCATTAATCGCTAAATTACATATCATCTTAGTAATTTCAAAATGAAAAAACGACAATAAGACTTCAATTTTGCTTATTCTGGGCACAGCTTTCGTCGATCATGTCCGACTTCCCCACATATCCCGCAATGGTTTGTTCACCGACGATCGCTTAAGTCCATCTCGTTATGAATATGCCTTGATGGACGACCCTTCTCTCGTAACAAAATAGCATTAGGGATCAAGACAGTTGGGGGTGGTGGGATTACTGGATTCCAGTACTCCATTGGCAAAGCAGTATTCATCGCAGGAGCATAAGTAGCCACATAAGCCTCGAGAGACAAAAAATGATCACATAAATACTTTGGCTCTAGCCTTAAATCGGCACACACCGCCATGACATGAGAACAAGGATACTTATAGACAGACCACCTCCCGCAGCTGCACGTGCGTTCCTTAATGTTGACATTCTTGACTTTACCTTTAGCTGATGTGACTGCCGCTGATCCCTCGGACATATTATGCCTAAAGACACAATATTTATGGATTTTCTTTTCAAGTTTGGCAAATGTAACCGCCATGCTTGGGGTATGTTCCAACTCAGAATTGTTATGCCTCTCCACCCCTTCATGTCTTCGTTGACAAAAGTAACTAATAAGACGGTGAAATATAAGCTTCACGGACACAGTGACAGGCAAAGATCTCGCTCCTAGTAAAACCCCATTGAATACTTCTGAAATGTTTGTCGAGTTACTCCATATCGATGCCCTCCATTGTAAACAAAAGTCCACTTTTCGAGTGGAATCTCGTTAAGCCACTTCCACGATTTTTTCCTTTCATTCGATTGAAGTTCATCGTACTCTTTGATCCGGTTCATATAGTATTCAAATTTCGACAACTGGTACGTAGTAGCAGCCTTCCACATTAGTAACCTTAACGTTCGATCCAGTTTGCATTTGCTTGTGAAGTTGCTATGAATGTGGTGCATGCAAAAGCGATGATATATTTTCGGCTCCTTAAATTGAGCATCGGAATTGATTACTGCTAGTATACCCCTGTGACGATCAGAAAGCAAGCATATTCCTTCTTGCCCCTTCACAACATAATGCCAAACCCGCTTTAGAAAGTAATTCCAAGTTTCGTAACTTTCTTCCTCTCCATATCCGAACGCAAGCAGAAAAATACCCTCATTTGCATCCATTGCCATTGCAATGAACAACTTCCCATTATACTTACCCCGAAGATGTGTCACGTCAACACTAATAATAGGACGGCAATGCACAAAACCTTCAATTGAACCGCTAAAGGCCCAATAGTTCTTATGAAAAACACGATAACTGACATCACATTGGTTGCTTCTCAACTCATGAATTGTCCCCTGATTGTGATACGCAATAGCTGCCAAATATGTTGGCATAATCGCATATGAGTCTTTTAATTACCAAATAAAGTCTCAATCGCCTTCTGCTTGGCATTCCATGCTTTCCAATAAGATACCTTGTAGCCATATTGATCCTTAATGAATACAACAATAACGCCAATCCTAAGAGCAGGATCAACCCCCACCATGTGCAATATTTTGCTTGCAATGAAATCGCTGTCAAGATGTTTGTGACTTAGTTTCAAATAATCAAATCTAGATGTGTAGGGACCCTCATACTTGGTTATTTCAAATTGCCCGTGTTTTTTCTTCCTCTTACAAGCACGACGACGCCATTTGCATCCTTTATCATGTAATTTGCACCTAATTGCCCATATATCTACCTTAGATTCATCAACAATATATTCATTTGAATTCTTTATTGCGAACAATTTAACGGTAGTTTTCAAGTCCGCTTTCGTCTAAAAATTAGCCCCTTTCTAAAATCATTTTCATCCGTAATCTAACCTTCTATTAAGATCTCCTCGTCCACACTTGTAACATTAAATTGGGTGTAGAATGATGGCACAGGTTCATTAATCAACCCAATCTCAATTGGTTCTTCCTTATCATCACCTTCACTATTACTTAAATCGTGCGTAATATCAAATTCAGAGTCCAAGTCCTCTCCAGTACGGTATTTTGCATCTGATACATAATCTATACCACCCCCGGACCCAACCATCGACTCAGGTTGGGCCTACGTGATTTGTGACCTTTCTTGCTAGTGCCACCCGAACTAGGGCTGGCCACGGTTCGGTTACCGAATCAAAATGGTCGGTTTTATACCGAACCGACCAATGTCGGTATATTGATATATGAAATCGCTTCCGGACCAATAACGTTGGTAAACCGACCATCGATTTTACTGATTTGGTCGGTCGGTTCGGTAATAATACGGTAAAAACTGACAGCAGTAGCAGCAGTGAATTATGCAGCAACAATTGAACAAGAAATCATGAGCTCACCAAATCAACTTTCACACAAGTATATTATCAAACAGTTCATGAGCAATAGATAAATCCCTAATTTGAAATTTTAAACCCTAAATTTGCAATAGATAAACCCCTTATGTGAAAGTGTAAAACAAGTAAATAACAAAGATTAAGAATGAAAGAAAGAAAAATTGAAAACTTATGAAGGAGAGGAGCTAGAGAAAACTTGCCGCGATGAGTGAGAGGGGCGGGGCCTTGGTCTTGGACTATGGGACTGTGGGAGGGCCGGAGTGGAAGTGTGGGACGGTGGAGTTGCCGTAGTGTGGGACTGAGGGGAGAGAGTTTCTCCAACTGAGAGAGAGAGAGAAATTGAGAGTGACGAAGGGAGTGAGGGTGAGAGAAAAGAGTTGAGAGTGAGAAGAGGGAACTGAATGAGAATAAAGAGAATAAGATTAATAGTTAGTTATTTACAATTTTAAACCCTCAACTCTAAGACTATTACTAAAAATGGCAACCGCTAACATGCATATCTTAAACCGCAACCGCTACCAAGATAGGTTGGTAACTGAGTGGTTGGTTACCAACCAAAATATGGTCGGTCGGTCGATCGGTTTTCGGTTTGAAAATGCCACCCTAAACCCGAACTGTGGCTCATTGAAGGTCGTGAACTAGAACCAAAAAAATTTAAAGGGTGGCCCTCACTGATCGGGTCATTAAACTCCTGTTACTATAATGGATCAATGGACAAAGGAGTACATTGTGCTGACGGTGGTGATCTACATGGTCCAGACAATCACAAATTTTCGGCAATTGGATACACATCAAAATTTAAATCCACTTTCTCAATATACAAATCTATTGCATTAACGGGGATATTGCAAATACTTATCATTGCAAATTCCCATGTACCATCATCTACAATTTCATGGAGAAAGTAATTCCAAGTACTTGTGGATACCAAAAATGGACATCTACAGGTCATCTTCAACATGGACTGCGTGCGGTCAATATCTATAGCAGAAAATACTTTCTCTACTAATTCTGAGAAAGTATTGCTTTGGTCCAGGATAATACCGCTTTCATGTGTCTTATCATAGGTCCAACCTTGGTCCCCATTAATTATATTGCCACCCGAATAAAGCAGAAAACAAAAATGTTTGCTTCCCATTATCCACCTTCAAGACAATAAACCAGTTTAGTTTATTTTCAATCAAAATAACTGGAATTAAGCAAGTACAGAGTTATGGGATCTACTTTAAAGGTTGGTGGCGGCCGTGGACCAAGATTTTAACTTGATATTTAAATTTATTTTCCTAAATGTTACAACAATGTCAATTGATAGTAATTATAATTAATTACTTGATATTTGTAAAAATTGTAAGAGTTAACCCCATATTAGTTGTATTTTTCTTTTCTTAATTCTCTGAATAATGAAAATATAAAGATTATTTGTAAGTTGAAAATATTATATATTTGCTATATTTGCTAAATGCTACTTCGCACTTATCTATAGTAGTCGATTTGTCGCTTTATGATGTGACTACAACAAAAAATATCTAAAGGTCTAAAATGTTTGCTTAATGTTGATACAATGGGCCACAATTAATCATTAGTCACCTACTCAATTTATTTTTCTTCTCCCATTTATTTATTCTTACCATTGTTTTGAAAAAAAAAACAAATATTATTACTCTAAATTATAAAACATCAAGTTTGACCAAATTCAAGATGTCACATCAAAGTTAAAACACTCACACCAATAATATACACACAACAAATTCTCACACACCAATAATTTTTTCTAGCATGAATATATATTGAACCTAAGTTTGTCGATTTAGATTAATCACACGTTACTCCTTTTTATCTTATTATCAATTCTTAATTAATTTACCGTGCCGGATGGCACGGGTATTCCCTAATATATATATATATATATAAGCCTTTCTAAATTTTATCATACTAAACTAATTATTCAAGTGATCCATATACCCAAATCATTTTTAAAATCTTCCAAGGTATTCTTTAACACCCAAAATTTTATCATACTAATTATAGTGTCACATTGTCATCCACTTTTTTGAAAAAAATAAAATAAAAATTTAGTAATGCTTTAACACCCTCAAATTTAAAATTTTAAATTCGCCATTGATTATAACTAATATTTCTATTTTGCTATAAGTAGAAAATTACGTGAATTATGAATGCCAAATGGCCAGGCATTCACACCACACTTACGGACTAACAGCATGACCAATATCAAATCAACATATCTTGAAATTAATGAAAAAAATAAAACACTTTAGAGTGTGAATAAATAGTTAAACTAGAAAAATATAAAACTTAATCTACTTAGAGACTTAGAGATTGCTATTTAACTCTTACAATTTACAACTCTATAAATGGACAATTAACAAAGCCTTCAAACTTCTTCCCAAACCTTAGTCCATGTAAAAACCATACTTCTTTGCAAACTTTTAGACCAATGGACAATTAACAAAGCCTTTAAACTTGTTTCTACATAATTTTTGAATAACCAAACTCCAATTATCTCTTAATTCATTTTTTACTTACATTCATACAATCAAGTGGGTCATTTTATTATTGCGGAAGTTTTTAAAATGGTCCCCACTAGCACACTCACATTAAAGGCTCGTTTGATAACCAAAATGTATAAGTTTCGCCAATATACAAATCCACCATCATTTACAAGCATACAATCCAAACTACTAGCAATATCAACACAATATCAACCATTAAACCATCAAAGATCCAAGTTTTAGATTTTGAAATTGATAACTAGGGATTTTTAATTTACCTTATAGATCTGAGCTGGTGCTACTGCGGTGGGGGGGTTAACGACGGCGAGGGGGAGGGCGGCGTTGGACGGCGGCAGGAGGAGGTCTGCAGCTGCGGTAGACTGCTCGGAGAGGGACGGTGGGGTGCGAGTGGGAGATAGTGAGGATGGGGGAAGCTCGTGGACGGCGAAGGGAGAGCATGAGGGCTGCCGGCGGCTAGGGGAGCGAGTGAGAAGAGGCAGCGGCAAGAAGGGGGAAGGCGCCGCGGGGAAGAAGAAGAAAGAAGAAAGGAGAAGCTCACCGGGGGAAGACAGAAGAAAGACACCGATTTGGGGGTTTTTTAAGTGAGCAGCGATTTTAAATCGCTTGTGGGACTGGCGATTTTACATGTAAAATCGTTAGTGCCACACGCGGTTTTATGTGTAAAATCGTTGTTCCATTTGGCGTTTTTTAAATTTTTTTTTAAAGCCATTACTGAATCTGGCGTTTTTACCTTTAAAAATAACACTTCCACTCAAGTTTTTATAAACAACCCCATTTCCTCAATTGACTTCAAAAATACCCAAGTCACCTAATTTAGTTTTAAAACTACCCTAGTGGTACAAAAAATTCACAATAAATAGAGGAAGTTTAAACCGATAATAGTACTTGGCACTCCTACCACGTTTAACAGCATGTTTAAAAAAAATAAAATATATTTTATCTTTTTCAAAGGTAGGGCCTAGCTGAGGTACATCCAATTTGTATGTTTTAAAATCATTCAGCAGCTTTAAATGGGGAACATAGAATTACATCAAGAGTATCTACCAATTACATTAACAATATCTGTATGTGCTAACTAAGTGTTGCATCTCGGCCCAGCTTAATTATTGATTTCATAACAGTTAAACCTACTGTAAAAATCTTGTTTTTTTGAATTTTGATATGTTGATTATTTTCTAAAAAGCAGGCGAAATCTTAATCTATATTACAAAACAACTTTTTTGACCAATTTTGTTTTTTCATTAAATTATAAGAATCTAATGGTTAAAATACACATGTTATGGTATACATTAGTTCTACACCTTTGAATAAGTTTTATACACAAAAATCAAGATGTCACAACAAAGTTAAAACAATCATACTAAAAATATACACACAATCAACGCTCAAACACCAATAATTTTGTCTAAATTAAAAATACCATAACTTAAAATAAAAAATCAAAATTTAATATTTAAAATCTACTAACCAAGATTAGTTAAACAAGATCCATCGTGGCTATAGAATTATAATAAATAAATCAAGAAGACATTTGAAAAAAAAGTAATGTCTCTTTCTTGCAAAACCCAAATCACACTCAAACCCCTTGAACATTTGAAAAGAAGAAACATCGTATGCCAAGGGGACATTACTTCAAGGTTTGCAATATTGGCATAGAAACAGGGCATTTGTTGATAGATATTGATTATCTTATACTTGTAAAGGTGTTAAAGAAACAGGTATATATTCATTGTGATTTGGAGTTGCCTTACTTTGAGAGGAATTTTGAATGTTGATAGGCAGGGAATATCTAATTTGAGATGCATCAAAATGTAATATGTGATTCAGGATTTAATGAATGAAATCTTAGTAGTGTTGTTGCCATTTGCTGAGAGAGAAGATAAAGATAAGAGTAAAGGAGAGAGAAGGGAAAGAATAAATTTATGAAGAGAGAGAAACATGCAATTTTTTTTACCTACCCATTTTTTGGGACCAATCTGCACGGATTGATCCATGTAGGAAATGAACACTATATTCATATACTAACCATTGATCGATTTCAATATGAAAACAATGAATAGAGCACAAAAAAGTACTGAAACAAGTTTACATGGTGTATCTCAAGCGAGTGTATTACAACAAGCTTGGTGACAGGGATCTGAGTATATCTAGATTATTTCAGATAAATATTTGCTCGCTAGACATGAATCAAGTGCCTACGCTCGTAACTCGCCTGATGCCAAGTGAGTATGCATGTGCCTTCAAATTCGGCCCGTGAGCATCAACTCAGGGTCGGAGCATTTGGTAAAATTACACATACTCAGCTATGATTAACCAAGTATGTCCATATACACTTAGTTCTAGGATACTAAGTGAATTTGCATAGATCTAGAAGAAAGAAGAAGTAGAAGAAGAAGAACACATGTCTTGAACAACTTTTGGTGAGTATTATTTTACAAATACCAGCTTTTGCCATCCCCAATATGGGTCCTCAACTAGTGGCGTTGCCAAGAATTTCCGACTGGGGGTGCGCAATTTTCGGCCAGAAGAGGAACTTGTTCCTATTTTGCTATAATACTTCTTCATTCTAAAATCAGTCATATAAATTCAATATTTATTAAATTAATAACCAATTACATATCATAGCATCCAGATTATTGTTCTTTGTGTAATGGTCGTTATGTTAATAACCACTTGCGTATTATAAGATCCAATTGTCTTATGGCCATTATGTTTTTTTATACATATACGAATAAATATAAAATTTGATTAAAGAGAAAAAATCAAACATAACTTGTTCCTATTTTTTTTATATACATATACGAACAAGGGAGAAGAGAAAGAAAAAAGAAATGGGGGAGAGTCTTGAGTTCTCTCTCCTCACTTAAGTGTATTTCAATCCTCCAAATGTCCCTTTTATTTCTTACAATTATATACTCTCAACTATAAATTTTTGCATATAAGTTCTTATATTCTTTTTATATTTTTTTTTTTATAAAATTGCTGAAATCGTCCGAGGTTTGTGCGCAGTGTGACAATGCCCATGTCCTGAAGGATCGGACAAAATTTTTATGTATAGTAAATTAGTTAATTTTTAACTATTCTAATAATTGATACATTTTTTGCATACTTATTGTTATTTTATTTTTTTTGTTATTAGATGCACAGCATTTTAGTGTTAGATGAAAGTGAAGGTACAATCCAGAGTAGGTGGAAGTAAAAAGGGCAAAAGCAATCTCTAAAATAATAATGGAGAATAGCAACCTAGGATTTATGTTAATAATAGGTTGAAGAAGAGTGATCAGTTGGCATTAATGATAAAAAAATGGGGGTGGAAATTGTGTTTGGAGGGCATTATTTTAATGGTGGTAGTGCTTTATACTTTTTGTGGATGGAAATAACTCCATCCTATCATTATAGGGTCCTACAAAGTATGTGTTGTCTTTTCACTGGACTTTGTAGACAAAATAATGTTGATTTGTACGGAAAAATTGACACTAAAAGAGATTGCTCAAGAGACTTTTACTATTTATAGTATTACTCCATCCGTCCCAATTTAATTATCCATTATTCCATTTTTTGATGTCTCAAAATAGTTGTCTACTTTCTATAATTGACATGTCATTAATTAAAACACTTTTTATTATTTTTAATATTACCCTTTAAGCTATCACCACTTTTTTTATTGTGGGTCCCGCCACCTTTTTTATTAGGGGAAAAATAAAGGTCATTTTTGAAAATAAGCATTTTCTTTTAGAGTAATCCTTATGTCTCCTTAAATTTTAGCTTTTTAAAGTTGGACAATTAAATTGGGACGGAAGTAGTATAAATTAGAATATATTTGTGTCATTTGACAAAGTAAAATAAATTAAATTTGGTAGTAAGATAAAAAGAGTAAGGTGTTACCAATTTAAATAGACAAGCATCAATTAGTTTATTTTGAGCTTATTGTCTAGTATAGTATAATATTTTGAGTAGCCGAAATATAGGTTCGACATATTTTCATACTAAAAAAGCAAAAAGTAGACCAAATTAGACCAACTTGTTTTTAATTTTTTTAAGAATTATTTAATCATATTTTTTTTTATCTTATTTCGATATTGGTAGAATGATTTTTTAACAAATTAAACTCAAGGCGACATGTGAAAATAATTCAACCATGTATGTTATTATGATTTGAAAATAGAATGAGTTTTTTGTATACTAGTTTTTTTTTTGCTTTAGTTATTAGACGCATAGCATTTTAAATTATTTATAGAGTAAATTGGTTAATTTTTAACTATTCTAATAATTTGATACATTTTTTGTGTACTAATATTTTCTTTTGTTACTAGGTACAGTCCATATGGGGAATAAAAACCTAGGATTTGTTTAGTGGTCATAGAAATTATTTATAGACTATACATATATTGCTGGCCCCAAATTATTTGGCTATTTTAGTTTGTTGTTTCTTAGAGTGATCACGTGTACATCAGTTAAATTTTTTAACTATTTTCAAATCATAATAAAGATATGGTTGGATTATTTTCATATATAGCCTTGAATTTAATTTGTTAAAAAATCATTCTACCAAAATAAAAAAATATGATTAAAAATTCTTAAAAAAATTGAAAACAAGCCAATCAAATTCGGTCAACTTTTAGTTTTTTTTAGCATGAAAATATATCGAACTTACGTTTAATTTCGATTGCACAAAATATTAGACTATGGTAAACAATGAACTCAAAATAAACTAATTAATATTTTTTGACTTAAATTTATCATAACCTTACTCTTTTTATGTTACTATCAATAATTTTAATATACGAAGTCAAGTGAAAAGACAACACATACCTTGTGGGACCTTATAATTATAGGATGGGGTTATTTTCACAATTCTATCCACATAAAGTATATAGCACTACCACCATTAAAATGCCACGCAAACACAATTTCCACCCCCTATTTTTTATCATGCCAACTAATCACTCTTCTTCCACCTATCATTAACATAAATCACATGTTTTCTTCGTCTTCCGGATCTGGCCTATTTTTCTTCTAAAATTAAACCCATTTGGGACCAGCAATATACGTATAGTCTATAAATAATTTGTCTGACCACTTAACAAATCCTAGGTTGCTATTCTCCATTATTATTTTAAAGATTGCTTTTGCCCTTTTACTTCGGCAAACTCTGAACTGTACCTTCACCTTCACCTTCATCTAACATTAAAATGCTATGCATCTAATAACAAAAACAAAAATAACAACTAGTATACAAAAAATGTATCAATTATTAGAATAATTAAAAATTAATTAATTTACTCTCTATAAAAATTTAGTCGGATGCTTGAAGACACATATTGGGGATGGCAAAAGCTGGTATTTATAAAATAATACTCACCAAAAGTTGTTCTAGATGTGTATTCTTCTTCTTATTCTTCTTTCTTTTAGATTTATGCAAATTCACTCGGTATTCCACAACTCAGTGTATATGGACATACTTAGTTAATCACAGCCGAGCATATGTAATTTTATCAATGCTCCGACCCTCACTTGATACTCACGGGCCGAATTTGAAGGCACATACTCACTTGACATTAGGCGAGTTACGGGCGTAAACACTCGATTCATGTCTAGCGAGGAAATATTTATTGAAATAATCTAGATATACTTAGATCCCCATCACCGAGATTGTTGTAGTACACTCGCTTCAGATGCACCAAGTAAACTTGTTTCAGTACATTTTTGTGCTCTATTCATTGTTTTCATATTGAAATCGATCAATGGTTAGCATATGAATATAGAGTTCATTTCCTAAACATTTCAATCTGTGCAGATTGGTCCCAAAAAAATGGGTGGGTAAAAAAAATGGCATGTCTCTCTCTCTCTTCATAAATTTATTCTTTCCCCTCTGTCTCCTTTACTCTTATTTTTATCTTCTCTCTCAGCAAATGGCAACAACGCTAAGATTTCATTCATTAAATCTTAAATCACATATTACAATTTGATGCATCTCAAATTAGATATTCCCTGCCTATCAACATTCAAAATTCCTCTCAAAGAAAGGAAACTCCAAATCACAAGGAATATATACCTGTTTCTTTAACATCTTTACAAGTATAAGATAATCAATATCTATCAACAAATGCCCTATTTCTATGCAATATTGCAAACCTTGAAGTAATGCCTCTTTCTTTCAAAACCCAAATCACACTCAAACCCCTTGAACATTTGAAAGGAAGAAACATCATATGCCAAGGATCCCCTGTCTATGTCAATCTAGGTCTTGAAATCATTTAGGCCAAAAGGGCACATATGTGGTTATTGACTGCAACAATTTTGGTTTTATTGGGAAAATAGTTAGCCACTTGGACATTGATGTTATTGATCTAGTGACAACTTTCTGCTTGCTACAAGATTGTCATTAAAGGTTCATCACTATATATTGCCCCTAGCGCTTGAAAGCATCGAAAGCCACAAGTAAAGTTGCCTCTATATCTGCACGTTTGTGACAATATGGTGCCACTAATCATTTGAACACTTTGCATCAGTGACGAAGGTATCATGACGCTGAGTTTCGCCACTTGAACTATCAGTCTAAACACCAAATTTCTTGTTCTAGCATGTACGCTAATGAGTCTTCACATTAATTCCAAATAAAATATCTTTAAAAATACAAGAAAGTATTACTAAAGTTCATTTTAAAATGCTATAGTACGTACTAGGCAAATCTAATTATAGTGAAAACTTTTTTAAATTTTGTTGCTCTAGATTTTTTTTTAAAAATTGATGGTCCCATTGTCCAGGGGGACCATTCACTTCCATTATCAATAAGGCATGGTCCTCCTAGTCAAATCATGTGGCTATCTTAAAATTGCGCTCATCATTAACGCATCTCCAATAAAATAATCAAAATTGAATAATTCAAATGACTTTTGATTATTAATTTAGTAGATTGCTAAAGTTAATAATGTAGGGCTACCAAATGGTTATTTTTTGTTGATAACCAAATTTGTCGGATACATTATATTGATTGGCAATGAATTAATCTATTTATTTTAAAAAATAAAATTTGGTGGAAAATATTATCTAAACTTTGAAACGATTATCTTATATTTTTTTGAACCAGTAGAGTAATGGGTATCCATTTTAATGTATAAAAAATGTTGTTAATTTTAATTATAAATGAGGTAAAATTCGTCATTAATTAAAGGATTACTAACATATAATTTTGCTATTGGGGCCTGCTTTTGGAGACATTCTTTAACGCATTCACTTTCATTTTTTATTATTTTTTTTGGTAGTTTTCCCCTTCTATTCACCTTATGTACTAAAAAATTTTAGAATTTCATAAGCATTTGATATATTATTCCGTTGTTTGGATGTGTTGAGATGGGACATTATCTGCCCAAAAGCCAAGCAAAATTTACACAATGTTTAAACAAATTGTTCTAATGATTAATTATAACTATAATTAATTATGCCATCCATTTATTATAGTCGGCAAAACACCATGGCATAAGTATTAAAGTCAATAATTGTTAGTAGTTATGGTCCACATATATATTAAAGATTTTTCTATTAAGTTATCGATGTGGGATATGTTGGGTCGTTAAAATCTCCCTAGTTAAACCCATGACATCTTCGTCATGTTGGGGTCACACACAAGTAATCTCGATGATAATTAACCATATCCAACGATTTCGACTTGCCGTTAGCCGCACAAAACTGATCCACACTATCGCACCTCAAGCAGTAGTAGTTCTGTGTCTGTTCTGATACCATATGTAATCACGTGTTTGATAGAATACCTTAAACAAATATGGTGCACTATAAAATGTATATTTGATGGATGAGAAATCGTTTGTAAACTAACTAGTATCTTTCTTTGGTTTAATTTCCTTTTTGGCATAAATAATCTAATTGGTTAAGAAAATATTTTTTGTAATGTATTCACAAGAGCTTTTTTAAATAATGAACCAATAAATTAGATTGATGTAACTAAATAGGAGATCACACTCTCTCATTTTCATTTTGGTTATGTACATAAGGGTCCGTGTGAGAACGACATGAAAAATAAAAATAAAAATAGTTGATTTTCATGAATAGTTGCAAAATAAATTGAAAAATGTGGTGAGTGTTCCTACTTTGTACCTTTTTCAATGGAAATTTTTTCTTTGGTAGTTGATGAAGAATTTTTTTTTTTTACAAAAAATAATGAAGGATAAATGACATTTACTCATAACAATTAGCATGCGATGAAAAACATCTCATCGCATAGCTCAACTTATTTTTCAACTTCTTATAAAAATCAAGTGCTTTTCTTATTATTTTTTATATTGATATCAAACGGTGGCTAAATGCATGTAAATCCTACAGATCTGGATGTGGAACAATCAAGCCAATAACCATTAATATTTTAATGGTACTCGACAAGGTTAATTTTTGTTGTCTTCATTAATTTAGTTTGTTTGTTTTGGTTGTTTTGCATAGGTAGACCCAAAAAAATACCAATAGGCATGATTGAGATATGAAAAATTGAAAAACACAATTACATGGAATAAATAAAGCGCGAAATTATATGTTTACTTGAATTTGTTTGTAAAACAAGCTTTCACATATTACTATGTTAATGCGCCCACTCATCGTATTGATATTAAAGTAGTTTAAGGTAATATGATAGAGTTTAATTTAGTTACTATGACATATACTAAAGAAAAATCAAGAGTTTAAATTAATAATTAATAAATTTATAATTCCAAATACACACTAAAAGAATAATCACCGGCCCTGTCGGCCTTAACAATATAGATAGAGAGCCAATAATTATTACTGCCAAATTATATCAGCAAATTCCCAAGTATAGTGTCCACTATTGTCATCGATTTAACTTGAGTTAACTGTTTAAATATGACTTTTTTTATTTGACCTTTTTTGCGCTGCCTCAAGTAACAATGAAAATCCGTAAAATTTCACTAAAATTGCTTTTATTCAGGCTTGCTTTCATATTGATGCAAGTTTTAGGGTGCTTTTCTAATAATGTAACAACATTTATATTTGGAGACTCATTGGTCGATGCCGGGAACAAAGATTACTTATTTACACTCTCAAAGGCGGACTAGATCTCCTCCTTATGACATTAACTTTTGACCCTCCGATGGTTTGCCCACCGTTAGATTCACCAACGGTTGCACTATTTTGAATATTGTAGATAATTAATTACATAATAGTTATTGATTATAGACACACGGAAAATCAATATATGAAACACATGTAATTTATCGATAACTGGGAGTTACGTACAAGTATTTAAGATCAGTTAGTATTTTACCGATCCGTACTTGACTTTTGTGAATAGTTAAAGATCATTTAGTATCTTTGATACCCAAAAACTTGTGTCCCAACTGTTCATATATATTTGATATATTGAACATCCAGTATAGTTAAACTTACGCTTACGACTAATTTTGGGACTCATAGCATTGCAATAGTTTTAGCTACATTTTGCTTTAGTTATTAGATGCATAGCATTTTAAATTTATATATAGAGAGTAAATTGGTTAATTTTTAACTATTCTAATAATTGATACATTTTTTGTGTACTAATTTTTTTTAGTTATTAGGTACAGTCCAGGTGGGGAATAAAAACCTAGGATTTGTTTAGTGGTCATAGAAATTATTTATAGACTATACACATATTGCTGTCCCCAAATGGGGTTTTAGAAGAAAAATGGGATCCGGAAGAAGAAAATAAATAATGGAGGATCGCAACTTGGGATTTTTTTGTAAACATTAATGATAAAACATGGTGGGTGGAAATGGTGTTTGGACGGCATTATTTTAATGGTGGTAGTGCTATGTACTTTTTGTGGGCGGAATTGTGGATACATTCCCCACCCTAGAATAATAGGGTCGTAGAAGGTATGTGTTGTAATTTCAATGGAATTCGCAAACAAAAATTGTTGATTTGTGACAAAAATTGACATCAAAATAGACTGCTCAACTGACAAGTAATGTTAGATTAAAAATTTACTTTTACCTTTTATAATATTCTAAATTAGGGTATATTCATGTCATTCGACACAGTGAAATAAATAAGATTTAATTGTAAGATAAAAAGAGTAAGGTGCAACCAATTTAAATCAACAAGCATCAATTAATTTATTTTGAGCTCGTTGTTTAGCATAGTCTAACATTTTGAGAACTGAAACTTAGGTTCAATATATTTTTATACTAAAAAGGCTAAAAGTATACCAAATTGAACCGACTTGTTTTCAAATTTTTAAAGAATTTTTTAATCACATTTTTTTATCTTATTTCCGTCTTGCCAAAATGATTTTTCCACAAATAAAACTCAAGTATGTATGTAAAAATAATCAAAACATGTATGTTGGTATGATTTGAAGATAGTCCAAAAATTGGACTGATGTATCATAAACACTCCTAAAAACGAAAGACTGAGACAACCAATAATCTACGAACACATAGAGTACATCATTAAATGTTACTCAATAATTTTTCTTAATTTTTTTTATATAGTTCTATAGTATTGATGGATCTTGTTTAATTGATCTTGATTAGTATATTTTAAATATTAAATTTATATATTTTTTTTACTTTAAGTAATTGGTGTGTGAAAGTTGATTGTGTGTATGTTATTGGTGTGAGTGTTTTAATTTTGATGTGACATCTTGATGCGTGTATAAAAGCTTATACAATGGTGTAGGACTAATTTGAGCCATAACATGTGTATTTTAACCATTAGATTTTTATACTTTTTAAAAAAAAAAAATTAGCCAAAAATGGTGTTTCGTAATATAGATTAAGATTTCACTTTCTTTTGAGAACATAATCAACACATCAAAATTCACAATAAAAAACAAGTTTTTTTTATAGTAGTTTAATTGTTATGAAATTAATATATTCTTATAAATTATAAAGGTTACAAATTTTATCACGGATAGGAAAGAGTAATGAATTCATGAATATTAAACACGTATGCTTAAAGGGATCTTAAAAAAAAGTACATGTATATGCTTATGGTACGTCATAACTTGAGCTTAATGAAAAATGTTAACATGTTAACGCACAAAATTGTATAATTTTATACATTGGCTACTATATTTCTCGTTTTATTAATGTTTTTTCGATTATGTATTTGGATACTAACACACAAAATTGTATAATTTCATACATTGATTAGTAATTATACATTGGGTTTTTATTTTCTTTTCAAATTTATTTATCTTATTAAGCTCGGCCGAGATATAACATTTCGAGTTACGGGGCTTCAAGTTTTATCATTGCAAAAGTAAGTGCATGTGATGGGTAGGGGTGGCATTTGGTAGCTTCAAGTCTTGTTTGAACATGACATGATTCAAGAAGAAACAATAAGATACAAAACGACACAAAAATTAGAGAATCATACTCGATATATTTTTATTCTGTTGAATGCGAACCCGATTAAATTTATTTAATAGAATTTCTAGAAAAATATGTGTGGGAGCATACTTTTGAACCTGGGCCTCGGTCCAATTCTGTCAAACGGGCCTGTACGGAGGCTGGAACCCCATTAGGCCAATGAGACTGATCATATTATCTGATTGGATAATTGGCCGATCGTCAAGTGACGAGTTATGAATAAGGGTAGCTGAGCTGGAGGATAAGCGATGAAAAATAACTACTTCTAATAGTGTGAACAAGGTTGTTAACACCTATAACCTTGGAGTGTTGTTCAAATTTACCCTTTATAGTAATTTTCCACCTCACAAAACCCTATCCAAAGGATATAAATAGAACAGGATAATCCCTTAGCAAAGGATCAGCAACTTTCTAATAGCAATGGCCATATACTCTCTCTCTCTCTAAAAATTGTATCTATCCGGCCATTAGAGCCTAGTGAAGAACACGAGCACACATTCCGGGAGGATGTATTGTGTAACACTCTGTGTTTATTTTAATATTAATTATGTTTATTTTGTGTGAAAATTGTAATTTTAGGGAATTATTTGCCCATAATTTGGATAAAAGCTCCTCGTAAATTGTAGAACTCTGAATTACCTTTCCAAGCATATAAAGATCATCTCGATCGGAGTTTCGAGCGAGAAGTTATGGCCAAAACAAGTTAGGAAAAATTTACTCGTGGGCTTGTATAGGTGTTTTGGCATACCAGTCCGGCGTATAAAAATTTAGGAAAATTTTACACTTTAAACCGATACTCTGTTTTTAGCATACCAATCTGCCATACGGAATAGTGCATCAACTTAGCTCGTTTTTTAGTGCTTTTTGTTTCTTTTTCCACCTATTTCGACCTAAACTCTTCCATCACCTTCTAGAGAGTTCTAGAGAGAGAAGGTAAAGAGTTCTTAAGCGATTCTCGCTTGTTTACACTTCCGATCAAAGATTTGAGTTCCAAATCATCAAAATCCTTTTCTTTTCACTATTCATTGTCTTCTTCCTCGGGATTTGCCCGAAGGAAGCTTGGATTCTCATCTTTCTTTCTTCTATACAGCTAGTAAACACGAGGTAGGGGTTCTCTGATTTTCAAAACTTGATAATATGATTTATTTATGAAAGAATCGTTGTGCTTAATTATCATCTGTTTAAGAAACTTAAAGATAAAGTGGGTTCATGTTGTTTTTATGATTTATAAAACTATGATTGCATGATTTGAGGCAAGATATACCATACACACTTTCTATAAAGTGTTATTTGGGCCATATGAGGTATCTCTTGGTTGCATAAAGGTTGTTTGTGGATAAAATGAATTTGTTGATGGTTTATACTTACCAAGGGATATGGAATGGGATTTGTTTAAGTGGATATGGCATGTATTGCTTAGTATATCCATGAGATAGCATGTTTGCATATTATACATATCATCATTGTGTAAACCAAATGGTTGGAGATCTTTTGGTGTATTCAGACTATTCTTATGGCCCGACGTCTGGGGCATATATCTCTTATTCATGATGAAAGAAACTTAATGAGATCACTATGTTATTCTGGATGTGATATAATCGTGGTATGGATTCAGATATGATTCTATTATAACCCTGCGATGGTGAAGGGATTTGGTATTAAATTGTACCTACCGGTATGGAAATAAGCAGGGCCTGGTGCCCTTGGGTTGAAAATCCCTAAACCTCTGGAGGGCAGCAACATGTCGGCTGTCTAGAGCCAGTGGTGAGTAGCCCGAAAATCTAGATAACGGTATGCACTGATGGTTATGTTATATGATATCATTGGTGGATTTGTGGTTCAACTTATTACAATTATGCGATATTCTCTGAGGCCGATGGGCCAGTCTATGATTGCTACTAGATTATTTCTCTCGGGCGGTCGGGCCGAGGCTATACTCTGGATCAAGATGGATGTATCCTGGTAACGTGGCTTTAAGGTTGATACAAGGGAGGTAATCTGCATTGGCATATGCATGCATTGCTTATTGGACATATGATTTTACACTGAAATGTGTTTTACATGTGATACTTTTGTTATAACTCACCCTTATTGAGTGTATAGCTCACCCCATTTCCCTAAAATATTACAGGTACTGAGGATTCGAATGAAGGCAAGAGTACGGCGGGACCTGGAACGACTTAGTGCTCTGATACTTTAACAAATTTTTGGTAGTATGTATGTTTGTTGGGAAGCCAAGGCTAGCCCAAGGATTTTATATACTTTTGGAGACTTACATAGCTTGGTTTTATATATATGTGAAGCATGTTTACAAGCTATAGTATTGTGAGAATCCGGACCCGCGACCCAAGAGAAGAAAAGAGTCCTCGTTCTTGGTTTTGAAGGAAAATGGTTTTATAGAGTCGCCAGTTTGTTTTACAAGAAAACAAACAAAATATCGTACGAAGAACAATTCGAAAGTGAATTATCCTTCATACGTTTGAAACCAGAGATTTATTTTGAAAATTTACTTTGCTAGGGTTCGGGAACTACGTTACGAATTGGGAAGGTGTTAGGCACCCAATTCGCCCTTTCGGTCTCTTAATGGATCATGTATTTAATTCCTATTTTAGATATCTTGCAAGTAGTTTGAATAGTTTTCAGAATAGTCCTTTCCGGATAAATTTTATTTAAAACGGTATTTTGAAATCGGACTCGAGCTTTGCGAGCGCCTACGTATTCATTCGTAGAATGAAATCAGAGTCTCGTAGTTCCATTCTTTTGGAAACTGATTTTGTATTTTTGTTTGTTTTGAAAATGTGTCAAAACGGATTTTAGATTTCTTGTAAAACTTAGAAAGGACTTGTTTTGAAAGCAATGAACTTCTTTGCAAGTTATCTAATTTTCTGTATTAAAAGTGAAATTAAATGCAGTACTGAAATTAAGGAGGGTTGTAGAAAATATACCTGATGCTCTTGAAGAAGAAATAAGAACCTTGCCTTGATTGCCTCCTTCTCTCTCTAGAACTTTCTCTCTCTAGACTTTCTCTCTCTAGAAGTTCTCTCTCTAAAACTCTCTCTTAGAATTCCTCTAAAATGACTCTCTAATAATTTTGACAGAACTTCGCCTTACTAAAAACACTAGTGTCTGTTGATGTCCCCAAATGAGAGCCCAAAGGTCCTATTTATAGGGAAAAAATCCGCCAAAAACGCTCCAAAAGAGGCCAACCGCAGGGGGTAGCCGCAGGGCGTGCGGCTGGGGGTAGCCGCAAGGCATGCGGCTAGGGCGTGTGGTTGGTGCATGCGGCTGGGGCGTGCGGCTAGTGGCGTGCGGCTGGCGCGTGCGGTTGGGGCGTGCGGCTAGGGTGCCAACCGTACGGCTGGCAGGTAGCCGTACGGCTGGGAGCGTGCGGCTGGGGGCTGCGGTTGGCTCACAAAATTACACGGGAACACTCGGAAATAACTCAATTTTCTAACGGGGCAACAAAGGTTATATCAAACTCCCAACGTGGCCGGAAATGGAGTCTTTCCTAACGGTCTTCTATATGCATGATGACTCAACACTTGATGTAAGATGCTTGTTTTTAAGAAAAATAGAGTTTGCACGAGAGTCGTGGATTGGGGTGTTCACAAGTATCATTTTGTAACGCATACTTGTTTTTGCTTGATGCAAATAACACTGTTGATTTATCTTCTTCTTATACACATTTCTTAGTTCTACTAAGATGGGTTAGTAAAACTTCAGATCTTAATTACGGGTGCTATCTTGTAAGTTAAGACAGGGGTGTTACAATTTGGTATCAAAGCATAGGTTACGCAATTACTTGGGTTATGGGACGACATTTGTGACGAGTTATGACGAATTATGATAAATTGTCTTCTTGTTAAGTATGTGGACAATGTTATGATATTCGTCTTCTTGTTTTCGTATAGAATGATGACCTCACTAAATCACAATGCCACGCACGGGAGCTCTACCTCCGAGGAGTCAGTAGATGCAATCCGTGCCATTTCCCGGGAGTTGGCCAACGTGTTAGGGCATATTAAGCAACCCCAAGGTAGAGTCCAAGAAAATAAGGCTATGGTGGCCCTAGAGAAGTTCAAGAAGGTATCCCCACCTACCTTTATCTAGATGTCTGGTCCCGATGCGGCAGAGTCATGGCTTGATCAAATAAAGAGAGCCTTCGAAGTCATGACCTTACCTTATGATTTTAAGCTAAATTTAGTGACTTACCAGTTAGTTGATCAAGCTGGTATCTGTGAACACCTCATTTTTCAACCCTCGCACAAATCCCGAACTTCAAGAAAATGAACACACAGGCATGCATAGACATTCATGGATGAATATATACTCTATACATGTGATACAGGTCAAAGAATGAGGCAGAAAGGCCACCCGGACAGAAAGTTACGAGAATTACCAGAAACTGCCGGAAATCGGTAACCATCAAAACTCTTGGAAGGTAAAATTAAAAATCTATGGATATCTGATCGTCCTCAAACTTTTATGGTTGTTAGGTAATACTACAAGGAGGAACATACTCAAAAATCAGCACATTCCGACGGCCAGATCTCCGGGAATTGAGAAAACTGGGAATTCACCTCGGGAATCAAAAGGCACACTTCCCGAAGTCCAAATGAGCTGAAATTTGTTCAGGAGGTAGGTTACATCATGGGGAACAACATATCAAAAAATTAGATCATTCCGATACTCGATTGGGCCAAAATTGCAAAAACTGTCTCACAAACCGAATAGGAGGCAAAACCAGTTGTCCCAGGGACAACTGGTCTTTTTTTGCTATAAATAAACCCCTTTTGTGCCTTTTTTGAGAGGAGAAAGTGGAAAATCTTGGGAAAAGTGTTGGAAATACTATATTCACCTTGGGAAAGCTTTTTGGTAAGTTTCGTAATTTTCTGAATTTCAATTTTTATCCATGTATTTTCATTGAATCGCATGTAGAGAGTGATATTTATCTCCAAATCAGTCTAAATTTCATATTTGAGCTTTATTTTAATTATAGAAGGCGTGGATTAAGAAAAAATCGTATTTTAAAAATATATTTTTATCAGGGTATTTTTTATCAGTCTCACATATTAGACTGCTATTTAAATTCCAAATCAGTTCAAATTTTAGATTTGAGTTAGATTATCAACATTGAAAATATTGGTTGAGAAAAAATCACCTTTTGAAGGAATATTTTTATCAGTTATTTTCAATTTTATCAGTCTCAATCCACACCGGAATTGATTGATTTTGTGCCCCGTTTAATCTATAAATTTCGGCGTTGAATTAAATATCCAATGTGAGAGTATGAAAATTTTCAAATGCCAATTTAAGTAATTAAATTGTGGCACACTATTTGACAAAAGAAATCTCGATGATTGCCGGATACCAATTCCAAACTAAATTAGCTTCTGAAAAGCTCTGATTTCTATTAAGATGCACTGATTTCGTTGTCTGTCTCTATACAAAACAATTGTGAAACCACACACATACACACTGATTTCTAAAATCAAAAAGGGCGAAAAACGAAGCACACGTCTTCAATCCCCACCCCAAAATCCCAGTTTTCTAAAAATAAAAGGCTGAAGTGAAATAATATTACGCGCGCATGCGAATCTATGATAATACTTAACGCACATTCTACTTAGAGACCGAAAGGGCAAATTGTGTTTAAGAAAGCGTTTAATTCATAAATACTTCTCTTTTACACAAAACTTTTGTTTGTTTAGTAAAACAAACTGGCGACTCTGAATTGTTTACAAAATGTCATGTTTTTGTAATTAATAAAAACTCCAACGTGTTCCGAAAAATAAAGATGAAAAGTGGAGGAGCTAAAAACGCGGGTTTTCACAGTGGCGACTCTGCTGGGGATGAACTTTTAAGAGGATTAGACTCTGTACAAGAGTAGAATATGCGTGGATATTTGTTTATATTATTTTATTGCGTGTTTTTATTTTCGGCCTTAATTTTAGAATAACATAGATGCGATTCAGGTGGATACCCGATTTATCTTTCTCTGTCTATAATTATTGTTTGAGGAAAAATATTTTCATAAATAAAATTTGAAAAGACTGGAACAAATCATAAAGCGTTCTTCATAATATACCTCAATAATTGTTATTTTGCACGCACGTGCTATCATCATGCATTATCGCGAGTGTGAAATTATCCCAAATAACCCGGAAATACTGTTTAGGAAGTAGGGAGTTGACTCGTCTAGGTCAACATCAACCAAAAGCTCTTATTTCCACTCTCCTTGGCCAAGTACTTACCGAGGTATATAGAGTGACGAGAACACTCACGTACTCGGGATGTATATCAAAAGGTCCTTGCACGTACTCACCCTTGGGGTATATAGCAAGACCTAGCCAAATAGGAGGGAGCCTAAACCTTAACCCATCAAGCCACGATGCATGTAGGATGAGTCAACCTAGTACACTTGAATTTCTGCATCTTTGCTTAACCGTCAGTCGTGAGATTGGTGAATCAAAGGCCTTGTCATGCATACCGTTTCTTGGTTTGGCAAGTACGGCCGGAGGCTGTCCAACCTCCTCTATAGAAATCCCTCACTATAATCCACTAGTGAGAATTTCCCCATCACTATTTCCATGAAAAGCAACTCTATGAGGAGAGAACTTCCCGATTTTTACAAAATATTTTCCAAAAATGTTGTCATTTTATATAACAAGTTTTCAAAATGCGTTTTCAAAACCGGAAGGTTATAAGGGCACCCCGGGGATTTTTATTCCCACCCTAAACCTACCTATGGGGCTCTCAAGTTGTTGCTGTCGGTTTGTTTTCACCTAATCATCAAAAATATTGGTTTTCGATCTACATTCTTTTGCATAGTATTCTTTTCCGGAATTATAAAATTCTTTGTTTTGAAAAAAATATCTAGCTATCTTCTGCAGTCCTCGTTTTTTTAAAAAAAAAATAAAAAAAATTTCTTCATTACTCTCAGATTTTCTGCACTGGCCGGTTGGGTTGGTCGAGATTCTACCGGTAGACTTATTCGTCCGGATTCACCAGTAGACATGCCTCCAAGACGGGCCGTAGATTTCCAGAATGATCAGAACGGGCGTATCGAAGAAGGGGTTGAGAATATCGAGGGACAGCACCATGCAGCGGAACCGCCGCCCGATCCCGGTTTACCGATGGATCCTGGAACCCTATCCCCGGAATAACTTTTTCACTTGATTCAGGGTTTGACCCAATCAGTTAACCATCTACTCGCCGCCCGAGCACCTATGGAGCAAATCCCACAGAACCCCAATCCTTATCACAACAGAGGACCACCAATTCCCCCCGCCCCGCAGAATATCCCACCAGCTCACCAGGGCCCGCCCACACCCGACGGTGTCAATGCTTGGCTTCATCCCGAGCAAAACCCACCCCGTCAACAAAACAACCATTTCTTCGGTGAAGGTCGTGAACATGATCCTTATATGGGGCAGTATGCGGAGTCCGTGGTCGAGCCATATAAAGAGAATGAAGCAATAGCCGTGTTGAGAGAACAAGTGAAAGCCCTGAACCAAAGAGTAATTGATAAAGTCGATGATATGACCGATATCCAGAATATGTCCCTTTTTCCGGAAGCCCGGTTGCCGATTAGTTTCAAGCTCCCCCATGTTGAGAAATTCTCGGGAAATAGCCCACCGCATCTTCATCTCAAGGCTTATGTAAGAACGATGCAGTTGTATGGATCAAATGAAACTCACTTGGCTCAAGGTTTTCATCAGACCTTGACTGGGCCCGCCCATAGATGGTTTTTGGGATTAGAGAGGCATCGAGTGGCAAATTGGAAGAGCATTGTGAAAGAGTTCATGGAACATTACAAATCTAATGAGGAGTTGAAAGTCACCCGTAAGCATCTGGAATGGCAAAGCAGAAAGAGAATGAAAGCGTTAACGATTTTATAACTCGATGGCGGGAACAGGCCTCACAAATGGTGGACCGCGTGTCTGAGGAGGAACAACTAGGTTTGATAGTCAAGAACTTTAAGCCTGAAATCCGGAATGGTATGGGCCGCCAATACTTTGAGAAGTATAAGGCTTTGATGCACATCGCCAATGAGACAGAGGAGGAATTGGCAAGGGCAGCCGAAGCTAAGAAAACGGCTTCCCAATACAAAAGATCCACCCCGGCCGTCAATCAGACGTGGTCTTACCAAAATGCCGGAACTTCTCAAAGAACTAACTTTCAATATCCTCAAGAGCAGAGACCCGTACCCAACCAAGGTTTTGTCAATCAAATCCGGAACACTGGAAGGAATAGGCATTTTTCTCGACTCCCGGCTTCTCTGAGTAAAACTTTTGCAGCCCTAAGGGATGGAGGCATCATACAAGCTTTAGCCCCCCGAGCTCCCCCTGATCTGCTTCCCCGTGGCTGGAATACGAATGAAGTTTGTGAATTCCATCAAGGCCCTAGACACCACACTGATCGATGCATGGCTTTGAGGCACACCATACAAGATTTGATAGAGTCATGGAAAATTCCTGATCCCGAGCCCCCGAATGTGGCAAAGAATCCACTCCCCAACCACGGAGGGAGAATTAATGCATTGATAATAGATAAAGAAGAGAATGATCCGGTGTTTTTGATTCGGCCGGCAAAGAACAAAGGAAATGAGATCATAGCTGTATTTCGAGTAGAAAGTTGTTTGAGTCAAGGTTTTACAGAAGGAAAAGAAGAAGATGAAGGAACTGAGGAGCTAGCTCTTATGATGAAGAGTTTGTTTGTCGAAATTGAGGTTATGGCTGTGACTGAAGAGGGTAATCTAGTTGATCCCGTGGTTTTGATCTATCCGACAAAGAAAAGGGGAATTTTGAGAGAGAAATGGAGTGAATATGTAAGGGATAAAATTGTGGGTAGCATGAGCGATGATAAGCTCTTAGGAAATTTACTTGAAAATGTACCCGATGCATGATTTTCAAACTATTGCATTAAATTAAAGTATTTCTATACAAAACCTATATAGTTCCCACTAAGCCCAGTTTTGGCTCATCCCGTTTTTCTTAACAGTTTTGCAGGCTTAGCATCTCGGGGTGGCGCGTGGCGTACGTCAATAGAAAGTCTCTGATGATATTAGACTTTTGTAGTCCTTTAAATAAGGACTAAGTTGTATAATCTTTTGCTTTTATATTTTGTAAAAAGACTTTTGTATAAGTATTCGATATCGGTTTTGGATGTGTAAACTGTATTATTTGATATGTTGATAAAGTGGTTTCCAATATATGGAGTGGTTTTGAAATATGAATGGTCGCCATTGTGTTTGTATAAAATGGCTTGGTTTGACACAGGTTGGTTTGTTAAGTAAATAGACTCCACATGCCGAAATTTTGTAAAACAATATTTTTACTTAGATGATTTTTATTGACAAAAAGTTTTTAAAAGTTGCGATTTTAATATTTTAAACATGCCGTCGCACACGGCATCCATGATTAACCGGGTCCCGGAGGTGAAAATCTCAAAACGGTATTCGGGGCATCACATATTCTCCTCGGGGTCATTATCCAAGCTTCTATCAAAATGACTCAAACTTTACTTTATACTCCAACATCGACATGTTCCCTTGGATCAGGGAATGGAACACGTCTCTCTTCAGGCTACGATGACCTGACGAGAAATAACACTCTAGGAACAACTGAGTAAATTATTCTATAGAAGTAGGAGCGCCCACCCTCCTAACCACGTTTTTCCACCAGATACAAGCTTGATCAACTAACTGGTAAGTCCCTAAATTTAGCTTAAAATCATAAGGTAAGGTCATGACTTCGAAGGCTCTCTTTATTTGATCGAGCCATGACTCTGCCGCATCGGGACTAGACATCTAGTTAAAGGTAGGTGGGGATACTTTCTTGAACTTCTCTAGGGCCACCATAGCCTTATTTTCTTGGACTCTACCTTGGGGTTGCTTAATTATATGCCCTAACACGTTGGCCAACTCCCGGGCCATGGCACGGATTGCATCTACTGACTCCCCGGTGGTAGAGCTCCCGTGCGTGGCATTGTGATTTAGTGAGGTCATCATTCTATACGAAAACAAGAAGACGAATATCATAACATTGTCCACATACTTAACAAAAAGACAATTTATCATAATTCGTCACAACTCGTCACAAATGTCGTCCCACAACCCAAGTAATTCCGTAACCTATGCTCTGATACCAAATTGTAACACCCTTGTCTTAACTTACAGGATAGCACCCATAATTAAGATCTGAAGTTTTACTAACCCATCTTAGTAGAACTAAGAAAGGTGTATAAGAAGAAGATAAATCAACAGTGTTATGTACATCAAGCAAAAACAAGTATGTGTTACAAAATGATACTATAGCTTGTAAACATGCTTCACATATATATAAAACCAAGCTATATAAGTCTCCAAAAGTATATAAAATCCTTGGGCTAGCCTTGGCTTCCCAACATACATACTACCAAAAATTTGTTAAAGTATCAGAGCATTTAATCATTCCAGGTCCCGCCGTACTCTTGCCTTCATTCGACTCCTCCGTACCTGTAATATTTTAGGGAAATGGGGTGAGCTATATGCTCAATAAGGGTGAGTTATAACAAAAGTATCACATGTAAAACACATTTCAGTTTAAAATCATATGTCCAATAAGCAATGCATGCATATGCCAATGCAGATTACCTCCCTTGTATCAACCTTAAAGCCACGTTGCCAGAATACATCCATCCTGATCCAGAGTATAGCCACGGCCCGACCGCCCGAGAGAAATAATCTAGTAGCAATCATAGACTGGCCCATCGGCCTCAGAGAATATCTCATAATTGTAATAAGTTGGACCACAAGTCCACCAATGATATCATATAATATAACCATCAGTGCCATACCGTTATCTAGATTTTTGGGCTACTCACCGTTAGCTCTAGACAGCCGACACGTTGCTGCCCTCCAGAGGTTTAGGGATTTTCAACCCAGGGGCACCAGGCCCTACTTATTTCCATACCGATAGGTACAATTTAATACCAAATCCTTTCACCATCGTAGGCAGGGACGTACCCACTTTGGTCCGAGGGGGTACGGTCGTACCGCCTCAATTTTTAGATTTTTTTTCATATATATATATATATTTATATTAATTAAAAATATTTTATATTTGGTATTTATAATAAATAATATGATACTTTTGACCATAAATTAAATGTACTACTTGTTTCATCTCAAATTAAGAGTAACACTAACACTGATTGAATTTAATTAGTGTTCACGATTACAACTTATTAATTATTTTTTTATTATTGTTGATCTATTATTATGTGCAAAAAAGAAAATGAGACTCTAATGAGTCTTCATGTAAAAGGAAATTGCCACTTCTTATTTGAAACAAAGTGAGTAGTTTTTACCTACGTTGACAATATGATTCATTTTTGTGAATGCTGAAGCAATTAATTCTAATATTTAAACATGACATTATCCTTTTAATAATTAATTAACATTTTTGTAAATGAGACACCAAAAATTGTTTTGGCAATAGGTGCAACATTCCTTACTTTTAAAATTTCTTTAACTTCGTTTGAACTTTTAGGCTTGGTTTGATAACAAAAGAAAACACTTGATTTATGTAAGAAATTAAAACATAAGTTGAGGCATGCAATGAGATTCTTTCCATCTTATACTCATTTTTATGAGTAGATTTCCTCCATCCTTTATTATTTTTTGTGAAAAAATTTTCTTTTTCAACCACCTAAGAAAAAATTTCCACAGAAAAAATCACCAAGTAAGAAAAATCTCACCATATGTCTCAACTTAGTTTCCAACGTTTCACAAAAGTCAACTATTTTCCTTTTCTATCATGTTATCAAACAGATCATCAATGTTTATCTTTGTTCTTGTGAGGTAAAGATGGATAAATAATTCTTAATGATTAAGTTCGTGAAGTTATTTTTTTTCAAATAATGTTTTTAAAAAAATGCATATTATACATATGATTGCAATTTTTCATTTTACTCATATATATATATATATATATATATGTGTGTGTGTTTGTAATTTGCATATTCTTTGAGTGATAATTTATGAAGTAAGATTATTTTTACGGTCTTTTATATATGTACCCCCTCAGTAAAAATTCTGTGTACGTCCCTGATCGTAGGGTCATAATAGAATCATATCTGAATCCATACCACGATCATATCACATCCAGAATAACATAGTGATCTCATTAAGTTTCTATCATCATGAATAAGAGATATATGCCCCAGACGTCGGGCCATAAGAATAGTCTGAATACACCAAAAGATCTCCAACCATTTGGTTGACACAATAATGATATGTATAATATGCAAACATGCTATCTCATGGATATACTAAGCATATCCACTTAAACAAATCCCATTCCGTATCCCTTGGTGAGTATAAACCATCAACAAATTCATTTTATCCACAAACAACCTTTACGCAACCAAGAGATACCTCATATGGCCCAAATAACAGTTTATAGAAAGTGTGTATGGTATATCTTGCCTCAAATCATGCAATCATAGTTTTATAAATCATAAAAACAACATGAACCCACTTTATCTTTAAGTTTCTTAAACATATGATAATTAAGCACAACAATTCTTTCATAAATAAATCATATTATCAAGTTTTGAAAATCAGAGAACCCCTACCTCGTGTTTACTAGCTATATAGAAGAAAGAAAGATGAGAATCCAAGCTTCCTTTGGGGAAATCCCAAGGAAGAAGACGATGAATAGTGAAAAGAAAAGGATTTTGATGATTTGGAACTCAAATCTTCGATCGGAAGCGTAAACAAGCGAGAATCGCTTAAGAACTCTTTACTTTCTCTCTCTAGAACTCTCTAGAAGGTGATGGAAGAGTTTAGGTCGAAATAGGTGAAAAAAGAAACAAAAAGTACTTAAAAACGAGCTAAGTTGGTGCACTATTCCGTATGGCAGATTGGTATGCCAAAAACAGAGTACTGGTCTAGAGTGTAAAATTTTCCTAAATTTTTATACGCCGGACTGGTATGCCAAAACACCCATACAAGCCCGCGAGTAAATTTTGCCTAACTTGTTTTGGCCATAACTTCTCGCTCGAAACTCCGATCGAGATGATCTTTATATGCTTGGAAAGGTAATTCAGAGTTCTACAATTTACGGGGAGCTTTTATCCAAATTATGGGCAAATAATTCCCTAAAATTACATTTTTCACACAAAATAAACATAATTAATATTAAAATAAACATAGAGTGTTACACAATACATCCTCCCGGAGTGTGTGCTCGTGTTCTTCATTAGGCTCTAATGGCCGGATAGATACAATTTTTAGAGAGAGAGAGAGAGAGAGTATATGGCAATTGCTATTACAAAGTTGTTGATCCTTTGCTAAGGGTTTATCCTGTTCTATTTATATCCTTTGGATAGGGTTTTGTGAGGTGGAAAATTACAATAAAGGGTAAATTTGAACAACACTCCAAGGTTATAGGTGTTAACAACCTTGTTCACACTATTAGAAGTAGTTATTTTTCATCGCTTATCCTCCAGCTCAGCTACCCTTATCCATAACTCGTCACTTGACGATCAGCCAATTATCCAATCAGATAATATGATCAGTCTCATTGGCCTAATGGGGTTCTAGCCTCCGTACAGGCCCGTTTGACAGAATTGGGCCGACGCCTAGGTTCAAAAGTATGCTCCCACACATATATTTTTCTAGAGATTTTATTAAATAAATTTAATCAGGTTCGCGTTCAACAGAATAAAAATATATCGAGTATGATTCTCTAATTTTTGTGTCGTTTTGTATCTTATTGTTTCTTCTTGAATCATGTCATGTTCAAACAAGACTTGAAGCTCCCAAATGCCACCCCTACTCATCACATGCACTTACTTTTGCAATGATAAAAATTGAAGCCCCGTAACTCAAAGTGTTATATCTCGGCCGAGCTTAATAAGATAAATAAATTTGAAAAGAAAATAAAAACCCAATGTATACTAACTAACCAATGCATAAAATTATACAATTTTGTGTGTTAGTATCCAAATACATAATCGAAAAAACATGTACTTTTTTTTAAGCATATACATGTACTTTTTTTTAAGATCCCTTTAAGCATACGTGTTTAATATTCATGAATTCATTACTCTTTCCTATCCGTGATAAAATTTGTAACCTTTATAATTTATAAGAATATATTAATTTCATAACAATTAAACTACTATAAAAAACTTGTTTTTATGTGAATTTTGATGTGTTGATTATGTTCTAAAAAGAAAGTGAAATCTTAATCTATATTACAAAACACCATTTTTGGCTAAATTTTTTTTTAAAAAAAAGTATAAGAATCTAATTGTTAAAATACACATGTTATGGCACAAATTAGTCATACACCATTGTATGAGTTTTTTTATACACACATCAAGATGTCACATCAAAATTAAAACACTCACACCAATAACACACACAATCAACTTTCACACACCAATTACTTAAAATTAAAAATATATATAAATTGAATATTTAAAATATACTAATCAAGATCAATTAAACAAGATCCATCAATACTATAGAATTATATAAAAAAAATTAAGAAAAATTATTGAGTAACATTTAATGACGCACTTTATGTGTTCGTAGATTATTGGTTGTCTCAATCTTACGTTTTTAGGAGTATTTATGATACATCAGTCCAATTTTTGGACTATCTTCAAATCATATTAACATACATGTTTTGATTATTTTTACGTATAGACTTGAGTTTTATTTGTTGAAAAATCATTTTGGCAAGACGGGAATAAGATCAAAAAATATGCTTAAAAAATTCTTTAAAAATTGAAAACAAGTAGGTTCAATTCGGTATACTTTTAGCTTTTTTAGTATGAAGATATATTGAACCTAAGTTTCAGTTCTGAAAATGTTAGACTATGCTAAACAATGAGCTTAAAATAAATTAATTGATGCTTGTTGATTTAAATTGGTAACACTTCACTCTTTTTATCTTACAATTAAATCTTATTTATTTCACTGTGTCGGATGGCATGGATATACCGTGATATAAAAGGTAAAAGTAAATTTTTAATCTAACATTAGTTGTCAGTTGAGCATTCTATTTTGATGTCAATAAAAAAAGTCATATTTAAACAGTTAACTCAAGTTAAATTGATGACAATAGTGGACACTATAGTTGGGAATTTGCTGATATAATTTGGCAGCAATAATTATTGGCTCTCTATCTATATTGTTAAGGCCGACAGGGCCGGTGATTATTCTTTTAGTGTGTATTTGGAATTATAAATTTATTAATTATTAATTTAAACTCTTGATTTTTCTTTAGTATATGTCATAGTAACTAAATTAAACTCTATCATATTACCTTAAACTACTTTACTATCAATACGATGAGTGGGCGCATTAACATAGTAATATGTGAAAGCTTGTTTTACAAACAAATTCAAGTAAACATATAATTTCGCCTTTATTTATTCCATGTAATTGTGTTTTTCAATTGTTCATATCTCAATCATGCCTATTGGTATTTTTTTGGGTCTACCTATACAAAACAACCAAAACAAACAAACTAAATTAATGAATACAACAAAAGTTAACCTTGTCGAGTACCATTAAAATATTAAGGGTAAATTTTACTTTGCCCACCTGAACTATTATTCAAATAGCACTTTGCCTACTAAACTATTAATTTTAGCAATTTTCACTATAAATTATTGATTTTGTTGTAGTTTACCTCAAATTGCTAACGGAGTTAAAAAACAGACGGAATTTGAGGGCAAATTTGGAAATTTACAAAGGCTAAATTGCACTTTACCCCCTGAACTATTGTCCAAGTAACATTTTGCCTACAAAATTATTGATTTTAGCAATTTTTATTACAAACAACTAAAATCGTTACAACTTATCTTAAATGCTAACGGGGTTAAAAACATATAATTTACTTAATGTAGAGACAGTGAATTGTAGAGAGAGAATCGTTGAAAAGGTGGTGCGCAGAGAGAAGAATCGCCGGAGAGAGGCGGAAGTTTATTAAATGTAAATTTTCATATTTGCCCTTCCCTTCGTTTTCTTAACCCTGTCAACAACTTGGGATAAAGTTTAAAAAAATTAACAGTTGCTGGTAAAAATTGCTACTTGATAGGCAAAGTGTTACTTGAAAAATAGTTCAGGGGGTAAAGTGCCATTTATCTTTTATAAATTTCCAATTTTGCCCTCAAATTCTGTTTGTTTTTTAACACCGTTAGCAACTTGGGGTAAAATGCAACAAAATCAATAATTTATAGTAAAAATTGCTAAAATTAATAGTTTAGTAGGCAAAGTGCTATTTGGATAATAGTTCAGGTGGATAAAGTGCAATTTACCCAAATATTAATGGTTATTGGCTTGATTGTTCCACATCCAGATCTGTAGGATTTACACGCATTTAGCCACCGTTTGATATCAATATAAAAAATAATAAGAAAAGCACTTGATTTTTATAAGAAGTTGAAAAATAAGTTGAGGTATGCGATGAGATGTTTTTCATCGCATGCTAATTGTTATGAGTAAATGTCATTTATCCTTCATTATTTTTTGTAAAAAAAAAAATTCTTCATCAACTACCAAAGAAAAAATTTTCATTGAAAAAGGTACAAAGTAGGAACACTCACAACATGTTTCAATTTATTTTGCAACTATTCATGAAAATCAACTAGTTTTATTTTTATTTTTCATGTCGTACTCACACAGACCCTTATGTACATAACCAAAATGAAAATGAGAGAGTGTGATCTCCTATTTAGTTACAGCAATCTAATTTATTGGTTCATTATTTAAAAAAGCTCTTGTGAATGCATTACAAAAAATATTTTCTTAACCAATTAGATTATTTATGCCAAAAAGGAAATTAAACCAAAGAAAGATACTAGTTAGTTTACAAACGATTTCTCATCCATCAAGTATACATTTTATAGTGCACCATATTTGTTTAAGGTATTCTATCAAACACGTGATTACATATGGTATCAGAACAGACACAGAACTACTACTGCTTGAGGTGCGATAGTGTGGATCAGTTTTGTGCGGCTAACGGCAAGTCGAAATCGTTGGATATGGTTAATTATCATCGAGATTACTTGTGTGTGACCCCAACATGACGAAAATGTCATGGATTTAACTAGGGAGATTTTAACGACCCAACATATCCCACATCGATAATTAACTTAATAGAAAAATCTTTAATATATATGTGGACCATAACTACTAACAATTATTGACTTTAATACTTATGCCATGGTGTTTTGCCGACTATAATAAATGCATGGCATAATTAATTATAGTTATAATTAATCATTAGAACAATTTGTTTAAACATTGTGTAAATTTTGCTTGGCTTTTGGGCAGATAATGTCCCATCTCAACACATCCAAACAACGGAATAATATATCAAATGCTTATGAAATTCTAAAATTTTTTAGTACATAAGGTGAATAGAAGGGGAAAACTACCAAAAAAAATAATAAAAAATGAAAGTGAATGCGTTAAAGAATGTCTCCAAAAGCAGGCCCCAATAGGAAAATTATATGTTAGTAATCCTTTAATTAATGACGAATTTTACCTCATTTATAATTAAAATTAACAACATTTTTTATATATTAAAATGGATACCCATTACTCTACTGCTTCAAAAAAAATATAAGATAATCGTTTCAAAGTTTAGATAATATTTTCCACCAAATTTTATTTTTTTAAATAAATAGATTAATTCATTGCCAATCAATATAATGTATCCGACAAATTTGGTTATCAACAAAAAATAACCATTTGGTAACCCTACATTATTAACTTTAGCAATCTACTAAATTAATAATCAAAAGTCATTTGAATTATTCAATTTTGATTATTTTATTGGAGATGCGTTAATGACTAGCGCAATTTTAAGATAGCCACAAGATTTGACTAGGAGGACCATGCCTTATTGATAATGGAAGTGAATGGTCCCCCTGGACAATGGGACCATCAATTTTTAAAAAAAAATCTAGAGCAACAAAATTTAAAAAAGTTTTCACTATAATTAGATTTGCCTAGTACGTACTATAGCATTTTAAAATGAACTTTAGTAATACTTTCTTGTATTTTTAAAGATATTTTATTTGGAATTAATGTGAAGACTCATTAGCGTACATGCTAGAACAAGAAATTTGGTGTTTAGACTGATAGTTCAAGTGGCGAAACTCAGCGTCATGATACCTTCGTCACTGATGCAAAGTGTTCAAATGATTAGTGGCACCATATTGTCACAAACGTGCAGATATAGAGGCAACTTTACTTGTGGCTTTCGATGCTTTCAAGCGCTAGGGGCAATATATAGTGATGAACCTTTAATGACAATCTTGTAGCAAGCAGAAAGTTGTCACTAGATCAATAACATCAATGTCCAAGTGGCTAACTATTTTCCCAATAAAACCCAAAATTGTTGCAGTCAATAACCACATATGTGCCCTTTTGGCCTAAATGATTTCAAGACCTAGATTGACATAGACAGGGGATCCTTGGCATATGATGTTTCTTCCTTTCAAATGTTCAAGGGGTTTGAGTGTGATTTGGGTTTTGAAAGAAAGAGGCATTACTTCAAGGTTTGCAATATTGCATAGAAATAGGGCATTTGTTGATAGATATTGATTATCTTATACTTGTAAAGATGTTAAAGAAACAGGTATATATTCCTTGTGATTTGGAGTTTCCTTTCTTTGAGAGGAATTTTGAATGTTGATAGGCAGGGAATATCTAATTTGAGATGCATCAAATTGTAATATGTGATTTAAGATTTAATGAATGAAATCTTAGCGTTGTTGCCATTTGCTGAGAGAGAGAAGATAAAAATAAGAGTAAAGGAGACAGAGGGGAAAGAATAAATTTATGAAGAGAGAGAGGCATGCCATTTTTTTTACCCACCCATTTTTTTGGGACCAATCTGCACAGATTGATACGTGTAGGAAATGAACTCTATATTCATATGCTAACCATTGATCGATTTCAATATGAAAACAATGAATAGAGCACAAAAATGTACTGAAACAAGTTTACTTGGTGCATCTGAAGCGAGTGTACTGCAACAATCTCAGTGATGGGGATCTAAGTATATCTAGATTATTTCAATAAATATTTCCTCGCTAGACATGAATCAAGTGTTTACGCCCGTAACTCGCCTAATGTCAAGTGAGTATGTGCCTTCAAATTCGGCCCGTGAGTATCAAGTGAGGGTCGGAGCATTAATAAAATTACATATGCTCGGCTGTGATTAACTAAGTATGTCCATATACACTGAGTTGTGGAATACCGAGTGAATTTACATAAATCTAAAAGAAAGAAGAATAAGAAGAAGAATACACGTCTAGAACAACTTTTGGTGAGTATTATTTTATAAATACCAGCTTTTGCCATCCCCAATATGTGTCTTCAAGCATCCGACTAAATTTTTATAGAGAGTAAATTAATTAATTTTTAATTATTCTAATAATTGATATATTTTTTGTATACTAGTTTTTTTTGTTTTTGCTATTAGATGCATAGCATTTTAATGTTAGATGAAGGTGAAGGTGAAGGGTACAGTTCAGAGTTTGCGGAAGGCAAAAGGGCAAAAGCAATCTTTAAAATAATAATGGAAAATAGCAACCTAGGATTTGTTAAGTAGTCAGAGAAATTATTCATAGACTATACACATAGTGCTGGTCCCAAATGGGTTTAATTTTAGAAGAAAAATAGGCCGGATCCGAAAGATGAAGAAAACATGTGATTTATGTTAATGATAGGTGGAAGAAGAGTGATT
This sequence comes from Lonicera japonica, assembly GCA_021464415.1. Classification (NCBI taxonomy): domain Eukaryota; kingdom Viridiplantae; phylum Streptophyta; class Magnoliopsida; order Dipsacales; family Caprifoliaceae; genus Lonicera; species Lonicera japonica. The sequence goes on along the minus strand of JAKCWG010000012.1, from coordinate 686 downwards.
AGTTGGCATGATAAAAAATGGGAGGTGGAAATTGTGTTTGCGTGCATTTTAATGGTGGTATGTTAACTTTCTGTGATAGAATTGTGGAAATAACCCCATCTTATAATTATAGGGTCCCAGAGGTATGTGTTGTCTTTTCACTAGATTTGTATATTAAAATTGTTGATAGTAATATAAAAAGAGTAAAGAGTGACAAATTTAAATCGAAAAATATTAATTAGATTATTTTGAGCTCATTGTCTAGCAAGTCTAAATTTTGTGCAATCGAAACGTAAATTCGATATATTTTCATGCTAAAAAAACTAAAAGTGACCGAATTAAACCGGCTTGTTTTCAATGTTTTTAAGAATTTTGTAATCATATTTTTTGATCTTGGTGGAATGATTTTTTAACAAATTAAATTCAAGGCTATATTGAAAATAATCCAACCATGTTTGTTATTATGATTTGAAAATAGTTCAAAAATTTACTGTGTACACGTGATACGTACTCTTAGAAACGACAAACTGAAATAAACAAATATTTGGGGCCAGCAATATATATATGTCTATAAATAATTTCTATGAACACTAAAAAAATAAAAACAATTTGGTCTAATTCGGTCTACTTTTGTTTTTTTAATATGAAAATATATCAAACCTAATTTCGGCTGCCAAAATGTTAGATTATGCCGGACAATAAGCTCA